>JARKHS020031599.1:0-173482 GCA_030143305.2 Amblyomma americanum | reverse complement strand
TGAGAGCCGGGTAGCTATCATCGGTTCTAGTAGCTTACACCGTGTGGACGTAAGCGCTATCGGGTGAAGGTTGCTTAACTTGCTAGGATTCTTTCCGGGCTTAGGTATCGGCACCCCCTCAGCATGTTCCCAACATGTTGGGACGTCTCCGGGTGTCCAAATTGTGTTCAAGGCCTCAGGTAATCACATATTGCAATGGCGGGCCTTCATTATTTTTGAAATCTTCACAACTAAGTACATCCGCCCCAGGAGCTTCACGCAGTTTTGTTACATATATGGCTGCAAGAAACTCAGACACGGTGAACTGCCTCTGCATACCTAAAAGGTACTCGTTGCTAGTAGGAGAGCCCGATTCTGAAGGAACAGCATTCGGCTGGATAAACTACGCTGGTGTTTGGGCGAAAGCCGAAAATAAAGTCCTGATGGCCTGTGAAGCGAACTGATTTGGCATCTGCCCCGAAGCAAGACATGCTGAACTTTTGGGGTCTTTTGAACGCTTACCGATTACTATGAGACGAAAGGTGCGCCATATCGATGCAGCCGTTGACGATGAGCCAAAAGACGCGCAGCAGCCCTGCCATCGGTGGCGTGTAAGAAGTTTCTCATGTGAGCGTGCCGCAGCCGTTAGCAGGTGTAATGTGTCTCTGTGTTACGACGAAGATGGGTCTCGAGTAACCGCCAGTTCCACACTCGACGGGCTGCCCAGAGCCGAAGAAGGTGCAGATCCGGAGGTGGTCCGCATTCCTCCACCCAACTTGAATGACTAGCATTTTGAGGGGTTGCACACAAAGCTTTCTGCAGATCCGATAGAGCTGATGGCAGCCAGCCGTTGAGTGCCGTCCGGAAACAAATCCCACTCTGTGACTTGGCGACAGCGCTTACGGTGACACTGCGAATCAGTATCCACAAGGATAAGCATTGGATGGTGATCGCTGCCCCGACTGTCTATTTCTCGGTCCTAGGATACAGGGCATGCAGCGCACCAGCATGTTACGTCTGGAGAGGAAGGATGAGACGGAATAATCCCACCGGCGGGTTGCGGTGCCTGCAGAATTGAGAACCTGAAACTTTGGCTCATTAAAAGTGTCCAGCGCTACATTTTTCTCCCACACTAGAGCAGGGATAACCTCATGTCTAATGTCGGGCATTAAAATCACCTCCACATTGGAGGAGCTCTGTAGACGCATACGAGGAGCTCTGCCACTGTCGAGATGTAAATAGCACGGCAAAAAATAACGTCAGCACGGGGAAGGCGAAGCAGCACAGCCACAACTTCTTATCAATTGTTGCCTCAAGACGTTAGTGGAACTTCAGTCTGAGGGTAACAACTGGCTACGTATACGGCAGCCTTTCGAGGTGTTCTGGAGGCAGAAGAGCAACAGTTTTCTGCAATAGTTGGGCAGGAGTAGGTTGTAATGTCAGAAAGCGGGGGTAGAGAATTTGTTTTTTGTAGAAGTAATGCCTACGCAGGGTGTTTGCCTAACCGCAATCAATAACGAATATTGCCTGCCCTGTTCAGGAAACCCCGGATGTTCTATTGTAGCCGATATCGGAGGGTGTTCAATGATGAATCGATATTTAGGAAATCGAAGGCAGGTTAGCTATCAACACATTTCACAGATGCAGCAGTTGTCGGGCCAAGAAGTGGAGCAGCTCCACATAAGTCAGCGGTGCATTCGTTTCTGTTGCACTAGAGGAATGCGATTTGTTTGCATTTCACTGCGTCACAGGAGATGGATGCATAGTATGGCGACTGGACGGCTGGGCAAGAAAGATCCGTTTTTGGGAGAGACGTTGCATTGCCTCATGCAGAATTGCAAGTCGTTTTTCTAGTTTGTCGATGTCATCTAAAGGTCGCCCTTCTAGAGCCTACTTTTGGGGTCGCATAGCAGAACGTGGTTTGCCCTGCTTCAGTGCTTGACCGTACGTTTGGGTGGCTGTAAGAAGTGAATCAATATCACGTTGCGCAGTAGCGTCATCTTTACTGAGCGCAGTAGTGCAAAGCGTTTCGATTTAGACAAGGCGCCATTTGACGACTCCCGTATTGACTTTGGGTGATCACCCTTCAAATGTTTACGCCGTTTCTCTACGGCGCGGTGGTTCACTCGGAAGTCTTTGGAACTAGTATCGTCATTGTCCTTGCGACAAAAGACACAGCGATGTTGCTCGGAATCAAAAGCCGCCTTAGAGGTGTCTGCGGATTACGGGCAAGACGCTTTTATATGTCGTGGCCGGGAGCAACAATCACAGTAAACGACTCCAGGTTTGGAGAGGCGGTGCTGGAAAATTCACCATAAAATGAGATGCGAGTCGGAGCAGAGAGAGGCTCCTCCAGAATCACAAGACACGTACGCCCGTGCCCATTTACCGAGCCTATGTGTGGAACAATCCAATGAAGAAATAATTTCCTTGGGTGCGACGCCTGGGTCGGCAACCGATGCGACATAAAGCCGAAGGTCTGAACCAGATGCCAGGTAAGTTTGAACAGTCATGGCGGCCGAAACAGAGGCAGGCAGTCTTCAGTTCGCGAAAGTGGTCGACATCAGAGAACGAGCGCACCAAAACGGTGACGTTGTTGGCGGGGCGGTGAATTGCGAAGCCTTAAAATCCACGTCTTCCAAGGCACTTGTCGAGGGCCACTTGACGGAGGCGGTGCGACAAAGTAAACACATCGAACAATTGGCGCGGATTAACCACCACCTTGTACTGCGGTGATACACCAGGTTGAGACGAATGGTGGCCTCTATGCTGAAAGGTTCCTTTTAAGGATGTTTCAGACTGGCGTGTCATTTCGGCAGCGTGTTTGCTAGCAGGAGTAGAGCCCGTAGAAGGAAAGCGTTCCATCGTAGCCCTTGCTTGCTGCCGCTGCGGAGGGGCGGGGCCACCCCTGACCTCGGCGATGGTACTCGACTGCGGCCAAGGCGATCCGTGATTAGATGACGGCTCAACAGCGCACGCATCAAAGCTGCTGCGATGGCTTTGCAGGCAGTCGCTGGCCAAGTGGTCAAACTTGACGGAGCGCACTGAAAACACGTCCTATTTTTGTTGTTCCTAAGTAAAAATGGGATATCCACGCGGGGAGATTCCAAGCTGCTCTTCATCACCCTTACTTCACATATCACAATGAAGCGATATTCACAGCTTTGATAATAAGCAGTCATTATCGCAACTTTTCACGCTTATCGCGACTTTTGACTCATTATCGCAACTTTGGACGAAACCGCCGTTCCAGGGCAAGAGCCCATAGACCGGCTTATGAATTGGGCCGTGCTAACCTGGCCACGCCATTATCAGAGCTGGACACCTGGGGTATAATCTGCAACCGGAGAGCATTTTTATGGGGCACGATACCGCTTTCACAATGAAGAAGTCACCATTCGTGTTCCTCCAGGTAATCCTTTTTCACTTATCTTGGAATCCACTGACTGCAGATTCATTGCGACTTTTGATGCTTAGAGAGGCGACCAGACCCGACAGTTGGACGAAACTGCCACTCCTGGACGAGAGCCCACATATGGTCTGGAAACTTGTGCCTTGGACATCCTGCCACCCCGCTATCAGCTCTGGACGCGCGGGACACAATCGGCAGTCGGACAGCATTTTCTTGGGGCACGGCACCGCTTTCACAACTGAGCACTCGCTGTTCGTGTTCTTGCAGGTTATCTTTCTCCTTAGCTTGCCTTGGAATGCATGCACTGACTGCAGATTTATTGCCGCTTTGGACGCTGACAGATGCGACCAGACCCGATACTCACACGAAACTGCCGTTTCTGGACGGGAGCCTACAGATGGGCTGGCACCTGGGGCTGTGTACATTCGCACTGCTGGCTATCAGCGCTGGGCTTCAGGGTATAACGTGCAACTGGGCATCTTTTTTTTAGGGCATGACACTACTTTCACAATGGAGCACTCACCGTTCGTGTTCTTCTAGGTTAGTTAGGTTGATCACTCGTTATATCCTAAAACCTCAGATCACTTCTTCTTCGTGGTGTTGTGCTCTAGACAATAGCTGCATGTTCTGACGTGTTGTAGGACCAGGATGGAATTCTGTATTAACGGCTTGCTCTTAGCGCTGACTGGAGACGTAGTAGAATTAAACAGAGGTCCTCCTCGTACCGGACAATACAGCACCCTCGAAACTGTACTTGACACATTCCAGAGAATTGAATGGAGCCAACAGAGTATAAGGAATGAACTATGCGCCCCAGAGCAGTAGAAGGCATCATGGACGTCAAGCTGAAACCGCTATCTGCGAGAAGTGGCAATCGAGGTAGAAATCGAAGAAATGAAATCAAACATTTCTACAGGTACGCCGTCTACAGAACAATCTGGAAAGGGTCCTTGAAGCATAATTGCCTAATTAAAGATAATTACCTCACAATGTGATGAAACAGAAATCCGACTTCGCCGCGCCAACCTAGTCTTCCTCGGTATTCCTGACAATGAGTCCGTGATATGGCACAGCTCAGAAGCGAAGGTGTTGGAGCTTTGCGCGGAACACCTTGGCTGCGTGGTTGAATCAACACAACTTGAAGAACGCCATCCACTTGGTCAATATCAATCAGAGAAATGTACACTGATTAACGTTAAGTTGAGGTACTTCAAGGACAAGAAGCGGATCATAGAAAAAGACCACATGTTTAAAGACACACAGTTTGTCGTTCGCGAATATTTTTCTTTCCGAACATGCCTGGTCAGGAAAAACCAACTAGACTTTGAAAGGTCGGAGGGCGCATCATTTAAGCTTCGAGTTGATAAACTGCTCGTGTATGATACTGTATATAAGGATGACGCTGCTTTTGACAATATCAAACAATGTACCCGAGAGCAAAAACCAAGAGCGGTGGTACAGGATGGCGGGAAATCACCCCTAGCCTTCTTACGGTGCCATTGCTCATCCTTTGCTTTCCATGTCATTACTAACAGGCGTAGCATACTTCCAAAGCGCACCGCACTCTTAACTTATCGACATGGTAGTCGCTCTGAGATCTTCAAATTTCACATCAACGTTGCTGAAACCAGATATAACAGACGATTAAATCCTGTAGCAACACAGCAAAGTGGGCGAGTTGGTATTGCCTCTTAAGGTACGAAACAGCGCAACTAACACGTAGGACCAGAAAAAGAAGAATACACGGAAACGCGCTGACTTACAACTGTCTGTTTTAATCGGAAAACCACATATTTATGATCTCTAATCGCCGCGTCAGAGCCTCACGCCATCATTACAAACTACAACCTAAACAGAAAGAAAATTAACAATTGCTAAAACGTAAGCACCTACAGGCTCCCACGTATTTCCATCAGCAATATCTCGCGCTTAGACAAGGCCATCGAAGTGCTGCTCACACACGAGTTAGCTTCTGTGAAGATATGATACGCCTTTACTACTTCTCGTACTAGTTGCTCTTTATGACGATACAGCACCACAGTGTTGTCAAAGTACGGTGTGCTCAGGCAGGATTTGCAATGTGCAACCAACTTTGATGAACAAGAGCCTCCCAAAGAATTAGCTTGTTCCAACAGGCGATCATTGAGACACCTGCCTGTTTGGGCCACATAGAAATGGCCGCACGATAACGGAATCCTGTAAACCATTCCAACGCTGCACTGCACAAAACTGAGTGCCATGACGAATTCCACACCCTTCTTTCGTGTTACCAATTTCTTTCTTGCGTTTCACTAACGCCGGAACCTTGCTCAAATTGTTTGGCGCAGAAAACAAGATCTTGCCACCAAACTTCTCCGCTATCTACTTCCATCTTTGCGATAGGCGATGAACATATAGGATCACCGCCCCTTTGTTCTTACTGCATTTGCGATCATCAGCTCCTATTTCTTCTTTCTTTGCTTTCATTTTCCCGAGTAGCTTGTTGCACGCAGACATTAGTACACTTTCCGGAAAACCTGCCGCTCTGCAACGAGACCATTGTGTGTCAAAGCTTGAACCAACTTCATGCAAGCACGACTTCTTAATAGCCGCTCCCAGGCACGCCATGGCGATCCCATTCTTGACTAGCTTTCTAATCCCGCCGTACTGACTCCGCTCATCGCAGTCTACATGTGCAGAGCCCGGACTATGTCTTGGTATGCTCGAAGTTCACTCTGCCCAACGGACATCAAGACTATCTGCGGACTTCTTAAACCTTCCTCAGGACACCTCAGGTGGATGTGCAAAATAATTTCTGTGGAATGCTGGAGACAAGCGAGATACCTCAAGGACTACCTCTGGGTATATTGCGGCATAAGAGAAGCGAAGAGTAGGCAAGTGAGTGTGTACAGAGATTTGAGTGCGATGTCTGAACAGCTTACTGAATGCATCTGGAAATTCACACTGCGTACCCTGCCGACGAAAGAGAAGAGGACGAAGAAAAAAAAGAGACGACCTGCTGCTTGGAGGTGCAAGATTGGACAAAAAATATGAAAAGTTGCTTAGCCTTGGACCAAAGTTCTCAGTTGATCCAGGACTGAGCATGCCAGAAAAATTAGCTCTTACGAGAGCTATCTCTCGACAAGTGAAGGAAGAAGTTCGGTTCCGGTGCGCCGCTGACTGTGTGGATGCAATTGACACTTCAAAGGACCATAGGAGGCATACACCTATTTCAAAGGTCGTGGAACACTTGCTAGCCAACAACCTTCGAGCTATACTAGCTGACAAAGAAGGCAAGTTTGTAGTTTTACCTGATAGCTTATTTGGGGAAAAAGCAGAGGCAGCAGTTAACAAACACTTCAAGCAAGTGCAAGTTAGCCCGAAGAAGTGCAAAACACAGGCAGTCGCCCTACTCCAAGAGCTAAACTTAGAGGGTCTTCAAAAAGCTGTACGTAGTACAAAAGGCCTTCAGCTCGAAGTGTTTTTCTCCGCGAAAAGCCACAAAGTGGATGTCCCTTTCAGAGCAATAGTGAATGAACACGGAACATGGCAGTACTTGGTGTCAGGATTCCTGAAAAGGCACCTATCTTCTTTGGACATAAAGGACCCGTTCCTGGTGGAAAATTCTATCAAGGTTGTCAAGATGTTATCGAATACTGAACTGGCGTTGTATCCGCGTTCAGCATACGATATAGAAGATCTATATTACTCGCTGCCACATCTAAATCTCATGAAACATGTCAAGGAATGTATCACAGGAGACAACGACGAGAGTCGGTTTGTGATGCAATGCGGAATTTCAGTAGATTCATTCCTGGAGCTATTAAGCGTGTATCTGCAGAGTACGTTGGTGGCGTGGCGAGGTGGCACATACGTCCAGCGGTCCGGCATATGCATAGGCTCAAGCGTAGCACCTGTTCTGAGCAATATATATTTAAGCGCAGTAGACAGGGCACTGGAAAAAGAACTCAAGGATTGTACATCGAGCATCCTTAGATATGTGGATGACTATTTTGTGGCACTACCGACGGAAGCCAGCCCTCAAGTGGTGAATGACACCATGAAAGTATTTTCAAGCACGGTGTCTGAACTAAGGTTCACTTATGAGATACCTTCTAAAGACCGCCTGCAGCTTTTGGACTTGAACTTCAAGTTTTAAACGAACCATGTTTGTTGGCGCTACGCCCCAAGAACGCAAAAGCCACTTCTCGATTTTGACTCCAATCATTCCAAGCTGGTCAAGAATGGGATCGCCATGGCGTGCCTGGGAGCGGCTATTAGAAAGTCGTGCTTGCATGAAGTTGGTTCAAGCTTTTACACACAATGGTCTCGTTGCAGAGCGGCAGGTTTTCCGGAAAGTGTACTAATGTCTGCGTGCAACAGGCTACTCGGGAAAATGAAAGCAAAGAAAAAAGAAATAGGAACTGAAGATCGCAAATGCAGTAAGAACAAAGAGGCGGTGATCCCATATGTTCATCGCCTATCGCGCAGATGGAAGAAGATAGCGGAGAAGTTTGGTGGCAAGATCTTGTTTTCTGCGCCAAACAATTTGAGCAAAGTTCCACCGTTAGTGAAACGCAAGAAAGAAATTGGTAACACGAAAGAAGGGTGTGGAATTCGTCATGGCACTCAGTTTTGTGCAGTGCAGCGTTGGAGTGGTTTACATGATTCCGTTATCGTGCGGCCATTTCTACGTGGGCCGAACAGGCAGGTGCTTCAATGATCGCCTGTTGGAACATGCTAATTCTTTGGGAGGCTCTTGTTCATCAAAGCTGGTTGCACATTGCAAATCATGCCTGTGCACACCGTACTTTGACAACACTGTGGTGCTGTATCGTCATAAAGAGCAACTAGTACGAGAAGTAGTAGAGGCGTATAATATCTTCACAGATGCTTACTCGTGTGTGAGCAGCAGTTCGATGGCCTTGTCTAAGCGCGAGATATGGCTGATGAAACAACGTGGGAGCCTGTAGGTGCTTACGTTTCAGCAATTGTTATTTTTCTTTCTGTTTAGGTTGTAGTCTGTGATGATGACGTGAGGCTCTGACGCTGCAAATAGAGATTATAAATATGTGGCTTTCCGATTAACACAGACAGTTGTAAATCAGCTCGTGTCCGTGTATTGCTCTTTTTCTGGTCCTTCGTGTTAGTTGCGCTGTTTCGTACCTTAAGATTAAATCTTACCTGATTTTCACGTTCTTGCTGCTTACCGGAAATAAAAACTTATAGAAAAGATGGTAGCGTAATGATCGCCACAAAAAGATGCATCGCTTCTTTTCGTGCGAACATTTCAACTCCTTTAGAATCCTTATGGGTTTTCATGGCGTATTCATCTTTTAAGTCCTTTCTTGGGATATGTTACCGACCACCAGTTCTGAAAATTTCGTAACACATCTGCATGCCAACTTCTCAGATACGAGAAGTAAGTTCCCAAAAGCCGACATTATTGATTTGGTGATTTCAGGAAATATCATCTGGAGACCTCAACTGCATCAGACGAGGAATTGGTTAATTTTTATCCCAACTTAGACTTTTTATTATCTCAACCATTACATTAACCTACGCTTGGCGTTAACATAGTAGACCTTGTTTTCACATCAGTTCCTTATAGCATAAGCCCGACCTCCCTTACGGATGGTTGCA
The DNA here is from genome assembly GCA_030143305.2 of Amblyomma americanum. NCBI lineage: Eukaryota > Metazoa > Arthropoda > Arachnida > Ixodida > Ixodidae > Amblyomma > Amblyomma americanum. The sequence goes on along the minus strand of JARKHS020031599.1, from coordinate 164,469 downwards.
GTGATCACAAGCTGCTCCATTTCGCTCTGAAAGCACAGTCATTCCAACGAGGTCTATCCTGCAAATACATCTACGAATATAACAGGAAAAACTACGATGCCAAGAACTTTCGCTCCCAGAACTTCCATTCCTTTATTTCATCATTTCCAAATAGGTGTGTTTCATTTTTATTCCTTATTTATTTAATGCAGACTGCTAGCCTCTTCTACGAGGCTGTAGCAGGATTTGGTGAGTAGAACACTTAAAATACACAAATGGCAAGGCGGAATTTACATATAAGGAACCTTACAAAGACTCAGGAAGAACTTAGGAACATAAAAACTCAATATTAGTCAATATACATATCCGATGACGACGCATTAGCAGTAGGTGTTCTACTTTGCTTGAAGAGCTATAGTGGCCGGTTTAGAGTTTTAATCTGCTCAAGCTGATTGTCATTGGCTGATAAGGCATCCACCTTCACCGGCAGCCGCCCCTACAACCCTTCTGGGCTCTTCCCGTTTCAGCCACCTTTGGGCTCCCCCCTACACTCTCCTAGAATTAGAGATGGGGATGGTCCTCTCTTCGTTTTGTCACCTGCAAACCATGACAAATGGCTCCTCCCCTCCTCCCCTTCTTCTTCACTAGAACACAGCAGCGGGATTATCCTTCCTCCCCTTTGCCACCTGCTAACCGTGAGAGGTTATTGGCAATGGCAGCTATGTGCATGGTGTTCACCAAACTACAGCGCCGGACGCCGCATTTTATTCACGGTGGGGGCTCAAATGCTAACGCATAAATGATTGGTTCGCCTCTCATGCCTGCCTTTCAGTTAAACGGCCTTAATAAAGCATCCCTCAACAGAACAGAGTTTCGCTCGCTCCAGGAACAAACAGGCTGTTTCCGTATATGAGGAAACGTCCCGCCTTCGTATCAGCGCACTGCTTAGTTTACGACGCTGTTACAGGTTAAACGTCAAGGGTACAGTATAAGGGTTATTTTTCTTCCGCTCTGCAATTTATTATCTTTAACAGAGAAATAAATTGCACCATTATTTACAATTTCCCGTCACCACAAATAAACTAAAAATTATCCGATGATTTCCTTGGTTGCAACGAGTCGTTTCTTTCATACGTATGTCACCACGAGCGCCTCATTTTCGTGCCCTTGCCAGCCCAATAGCTGAAAGACGATGTCGGTTCTGGTAGTCCTGGTTTCATAGGCACCACAGCAGGGTAAGATGATTCTCGCACAGCTTCCTCCTTCACCGTTAGATTACGTTCCACACGCCAGATGCGGGATTACAGGGCACTGTAATACACTGTGAAGCATATGCTGTACGGATACTGAAAAACAGCGCACACAATACTGGGACGAACAAAAGAAACGACAACACGAGCGCTGTGTTGTCGCTTCTTTTCTTCGTTCCTGTATTGTGTGCGCTGTTTTTCAGTGTGAGTACATACCAACTCATCCAGTCTTCTACTTTGGCTGTACGGAGCACAAGTAAACTCGAAAAGAGAAGGTTGGACAAAGGACGGCGCACTTAAATTGGTAGGACAGTACAGGACGTGCAGAGGTCGTGTGTTTCAATTCCAGAGGTGGCATATATTTGTATTTTCTTCCAGTTTGTAACGAATTGCCTTTAATGTGAAAAAGCCTCACTCTGCTGATCCACAATAATTAAGCAATACAAAATAAAAATAAAAACATAAAAACATTCTATGGTTTCCTTGGCTTCGACGTCTGTTTACTTCGATCATATGAATGTCGTATGGAGCCTTTAATTTCATTGTCGATGTCAGCTCTGTAGAGCCGAGCGAACGTTTCCTCATTAGTAATGCACCCAATGTAACACACGCCTCTGATTGACTCACTCCTTGTTTATCGGCTTTATTTCACGTCAAAGCTGCCACCGTGGCTCAGTGGTTATGACGCTCGGTAGGTGACACGAACTACGCGAGTTAGATCCCGGCCGCAGCGGTCGAATTTCGACGGAGGCGAGATTCTGCAGTTCCGTATTGTGGTACTGTAATAACACCACATCGACCAAATTTTTCCCTAAGTCCGATCTGATCACACACTAACACATGAAAATTTTTGCACAAATATATTTATAAAACGACGCAATCATGCGGAAAACCGTTCGCTGACGCAACAGCCATCTAAAGCTTCTAATAGTGCGGTTAGGTCCCTACGGTTTTACATTGTTTTTAAAACGAAAGCTTCACTACTCCCCTGTGTAGCTTCTTCGCCGTGCGCGCCGTGTGTGCGAGTTTGAGCTTGAACCGAGGAGAAACCACATGTCATCTATGACGGCACACAGCCGCAGCCGCCGCCTCCAAAACAGAGCACTCGCCTCTGTTTCCATAGGCCTTCGGTGTTCATTGTGTTCACTGGCGTTGGCGTTGACAACGTTCTAGACTCCGATGATCTTCAGGAAATGAAGGGCGCATAACTGGCTCTCTTGGTCAGTGGGCGCCGCAGTCACGCTTTGAGGTACTAGGCGGTGGTGAGAAAGAGATATGGGTGGCATGCATTAACGTTGACAACGTTGTGGCAGCCTCGCAGAACTGTGGCAGTAGGCCATGGAGATCATAGATTGACGAACTTCTTGCGAGCAACCATTAATTTAACAGCCACCTGCCAGGGTGGCAGGGTGGGCGCGCTGCCTATCCAGTGTGAGGAACGCATTCAACGTTACAGACGCCAAGGCGCGTCTGCTTGCCCTACGCACCACAGCTTTCGCTCTCTAACCAGATTTAGCAGTTTTTAAACACAGCAATTTTTTTTGTTTTGTGTCTTATTATGTGATCTGCATTCATTTTGAACAAGTTGTGATCTTTCATTTCTTTTTTATGCCCCTCAGTAAGGTCTGCATTTTTTATTATATGTTATTTTAATGACGTTTGCGGCCTTCTATTTCTTATTTATAGCATACATTTTGCCCATTCAATGCCATTTAAATCATCAAATAAGCTGTAATATAATATGCTTAATCATTCTAGCAACACGTCATCATTCCAAGATAGAGGGCGATGCCTTTGACTGAAATGAACTGAAGAAGCTTCTGGTGTGTTTTTCTGATTCCAGTGCACCTTAAAAAGCGTTTAGTCGTTTAAATAATCTACATCGATTCACTTGGTATTTTGTACGAGCCTACAGGCAGCTTCGGGAGGTTACACGCAACGCACAAAGCTGCAGTTTTCATGAAAATAGGAACTTGGTACTAAATTCCACAATTTGACATTGGCTGAGCCCTCATCTATACATTTTAAATTCTGCATCCTGTATATGTAAGATGTTTTGTAAATTTTCACATGACGGGCCCAAACTCACAGGAATGCGACTAATGTGCGCCTAAAATGCAGCTGCTTTCTGCTGTCAGCTATATGACGTAGCGTATTGTTAAGTGGCAGTGGAGATTTCGACTGCTCCTTTCAGCTGTAGGAGGCTGGTCATTTATAGCTCTGTGCGTTAGTTTTCTTTGTATGAATGACATTATATGCGTTTTTCTCACTTGTGAAGGCCGAATCAGTCACTAATTGAATTCTTGATGGAAGGAAGCTACATTGAGCTAAGAATAGGATTGACATAGGCATTGCTAAAATATGGTGCTAAGCGCAGTCTCTCAAGCCGGTTCCAAGAGCTTTTTTGGTCGTATTGCCACTTTTTTCTCCTCTGTTTCTGAAGCTAGACAGCAAACTCCTAGTGCTTAATATATTTTTGGCATCATAAGCCAACGCTTTTATCCAGCCGGACAAGGAGCGCGATATCAGCCGGCGCTTTACATGTTTTACGGGGCTCTCCCTTAAGCCATTACCGTTTGTGTTCTCAGTTGGGCCCCAGAATCGCCCTCTACTTTCGGTGCTTGATGTGCTGCAGTATTACCTCGATGTACGTCTTAACAATGAGTTCATCCTGTTTTTTTGGCGTCTTAGATTATTTTGCTCCCACATAACACTTTGTTCCGGGATATTTTCGGTGTATTTCTTCTTCCTGCGTGCCCAACTAGTCTCTTTCTGGGTTGGCAATTTCCTGTCCCCGCGGCAATCCACCTCCGATGATTCTTGAGATCAAGTACTTCTTACGTGAAGAACCGTAACGCCAGCTTTAGCTACTGCGCGTGTCCAAGGAGCGTACGTCAACTCCAATAGCATCTGGTCACGGAGGATTTGTCCTCGAGCCCTCGGCCACCGCCTATCACAACTCCCCTTAAACACGCTGAGGCCTTGGCCAGGCCACGGCGACCAGAAGTCCCCTGCGCCAGCACCTCAGTCGCCGTGGCTTAATTGTGGCCAAAAGCTCCTTTCCGCCCTTTCCCAACTCTTCGGCGAGCGGCTCCTAACCTGTGGCGAACGCAGTTCAACCATCCCATCAGCTATGCTTGCGGCTTTCCCTGACATGGCGAATGCTAAAATGGGATGCTTGGCGACGAAGGGCGCAGGATGTTGCAAGCGCAGATGGTTCCGAGAGAAAGTCGAGAAGAGAAGCAATCGATAGATCCTTTCGCTGCTCAGAACGCATCTCGACAGTGGGGAGCCAAGGCGCAGCCGATTCGAGGACGGTGAGCCTGGCAATCTTGGCTGGCAGCGAGGAGCGGAACAAGGCAACGGAGTCCTGTTGCTTGCTACCCGAAATGTAGACGACGTGTACGCCGTATTATTGTAGGCGGAGAGGCCGTCGAGCCAGGAGGCCGGAGGGATCTTTCATAAAAGAAAGCCAACAAAGGGCATGGTGGTCTAGGACCACGTCAAAGAACGGCCATGGAGATAAGGGCGGAACTTGTTGACGGCCCAGACAATGTCCAACCCTCACTCTTCTGCAAGAGGAAAACTAAATGCCGCAGTTTCTGAGGCGAGAATTGCTACGCCAGCGAAATGTCAAAGGCCTCATTTCTCTCTTGCAAAACAGATCAATATTTTCTTAGAGGGTGTATGTGATATGATGCTCGTCGCTCCGGTTCTGCAGTGTCTGCCATGTTCGTAACATTTTGCCGCTCCTTGCGAAAAGTGGCGACTTCACTTTCTGGATTCTCGGTGCACACTTGAAGCACGCAGCCTATCGAGCCGTTAGCGACATGCACAGCTCAAGTCGCTATTGAAGACCTTCTGTACGCATAACATTAATCATTTCACCAACCCGTTCACAAAGCATCATCTTGAATTCGGACCTCTTGTCGCGTAATAGCACAGTAATCGATTGTTCTGCACTTGATGGTAACTCTCCCAAAGCAACACTGAGCTGCCTGCGTGCTCTTCTGTTCTTATGGCTATCGCTAGTGACTTTTTTGGCGATGGTAATGCGGCTGTAAATTGCCTATCTTCTCCTCAGCACTAAGGACAGAAAAAAAATCTATTTTTTAGTCAAACAGCTGTCAAAGTGCTATAACTGAGTCATAGCTTGGTGATAAAACCATTTCCACTCCCATACAAAATGTTACGACTCTGCATCTAGATATTGCAATTAAAGAAAATATATATGCAAAAAACCAAAAAAACGAAAATTCGCCGCGGTGGCTCAGTGGTTAGGGCGCTCGACTACTGATCCGAAGTTCCCGGGTTCGAACCCGACCGCGGCGGCTGCGTTTTTATGGAGGAAAAACGCTAAGCCGCCCATGTGCTGTGCGATGTCAGTGCACGTTAAAGATCCCCAGGTGGTCGAAATTATTCCGGAGCCCTCCACTACGGCACCTCTCTCTTCCTTTCTCCTTTCACTCCCTCCTTTATCCCTTCCCTTACGGCGCGGTTCAGGTGTCCAACGATATATGAGACAGATACTGCGCCATTTACTTTCCCCCCAAAACCAATTAAATTTAAAAAAAGACAACACCTAGAGCCCCGCCGCGGTGGCTCAGTGGTTAGGGCGCTCGACTACTGATCCGGAGTTCCCGGGCTCGAACCCGACCGCGCCGGCTACGTTTTTATGGAGGAAAAACGCTAAGGCGCCCGTGTGCTGTGCGATGTCAGTGCACGTTAAAGATCCCCAGGTGGTCGAAATTATTTCGGAGCCCTCCACTACGGCACCTCTCTCTTGCTTTCTTCTTTCACTCCCTCCCTTGTCCCTTCCCTTGCGGCGCGGTTCAGGTGTCCAACGATATATGAGAGAGATACTGCGCCATTTACTTTCCCTCAAAACCAATTATTATTTATTAACACCTAGAAAAGAAATTTTGTTTTGAGCTCTAATGCAAGTTGAATGGAGAAAAAAACTGCAAATAAATTTGATATCAATATCTTTTAGCACGACTACTACACAACCAATTCCTGAACAACCCTTTTAAAAGTCCTAAACTAAAAGGATGGCATATTTACCAGCAAGGAATTCGCGTAAAAGCTTTCTTATTCGCTTTCGTGGCAGCCGAACAAACACGGAAACTCTGTGCATTGCGTTGTCTTCACAGCTACCTGCAAGATGGTGAATTTAGCAGCGGTAGCAGCACGATTCACCCATGAATTAAACAAAACAAGATAAGATATTACAAGCTGGGGACTAAGGCTGGGTTACTTCTACTGGGCAAAAATCTACTCAGGGTCTGGGTAAGGAAGCGTATGCTATAACTGTCATGTTTCTATTCGTCGTCCGAACTTATCTGCCGCAAAGTTCAGTCATACACGAACGAGATGCTTCACCATCTTAGCACTTTCTAACAAATACTGTTCCCCTATCAGGGCCGTTATGAAACTGAATACGCAGCTGCCGCACGAATCCCTCTTGCGAGAACTAGATTCCATCCACCTAAAGTTAAAAAAAAGAATCGGCGTCACAATGCAGTTCGCAGGAACGCTGAAATTTTTTACGCGCTGAAAGAAAGCCTGGTAAAAATTTCTCTGGCGTATATATGCGTCTTCTTAGCTTTCACGCTTTGCTTTTTGTTTTCTCAAAGCAGACTCGTACACTTCATATATACACCAGGATCTAACTTAAACATTACAGGTGCACTAAAGAGGATTCTGAGCTCATCTTTTTACCGCGGGAAATCGATATACACGCTTAAAGCATTGTGGGAAACTTGGAATTATGGTCCTGGCCGGCGGACTTTTCTATTAAATGGAATTATATGTCCCGGCTCCCGCCATTTATTGATTTCACCTAGGAACGTACGAGGAGTCAACCAACGCGCGAAATACCTTTCCGCCAGTTCCGTGGCGTCTTGCCGTTCTGTCGCCGGCGGAGTGATACACAAAGAAGAGAGTCCACGCGCATTTGTGTTTCCTTGGGCCTAAATTCCGGCTATGTTGTCTGCGACCGACACTATTCATTTACAAAAACTGACAAAACAAAATAAAAGCGAAATCAACTGGCTCAAAGGCACTCTACGCGTTGTTTGACTTGTCATACTTTCACAGGTGAGTAAAAAGAAAGGCGGAGCGAGGACGTTTGAATAGGTTTAATGAGGAAGTCGATTGGAGAAGACAATTATTCAAAAGATTCTAAGAATTTTTGGGGCGTGTAGACCGATTTCCCGCGGTAAAAAGGTGAGCTCAGAGTCCTTTTTAGTGCATCTATAACTCTTAGGGCATAAAAACTACTCTCGGAAGAAAATTCCGAAATATTTTTAATACGCTCGTTTTGTAGGAGGCACGTCATATTCTGCTGTCGCTTTCTACGCCGTAATTTTCATCTCATGCCCATTATTGTTTGATTATTTTAAAATTGTTACATTTCAGTATGTTCTAGCGCTGTACAGTGTAAGCTTTTGTACGAAAAATGCGCGGAAAACGGCAGAAATCAAACCTGATCGAAGCGCGGCGTTCGTTCACTATTCTGTGTTTAAGCTATCAGTTCACCCTCCGTCTGTTTGCTGTAATATTTGTTATTGCGCTTCATGAAAACCTACTGTTCTTCCTCTCGTTGCAGGCACCAGAAAAAAGCCACTGTTCATAACACAACATGCGACCAAGAAATGAAGAACTATTTAGGCTCAGATGTCATCATGACAGGTTGCTACTTGAAACTGGAAGAAAGAATATATTGCCCCTTTAATATCTAATTTAACAGTATACTTCCTGTGCCTATATATGTGCCGCAGCTCCTGAGGCGAGAACTGTACAGTCGTCGAAAGTTGAAAGGCCTCGTTTGTCTGCCGCTAATTTAATTGAAGTTTTTGTAGAGGGCGTATCTGTGATGGCGCTTGTCGACACCGGTGCTGCGGTTTCTGTCAGTGATGCAGCGCTTTGCCGCTCTTTGAGGAAAGTGAACACGCCCCTTTCTGGCCTGTCATTACGAACGGAAAGTGCGCACCTCATCCAGCCGTTAGTAGCGTGCTCTGCTCGAGTATTCGTAGAAGAGATTTTATATTTGGTCGATTTCGTCTTTCTGCCGTCATGTTCGCAATCGATCATCTTGGGCTGGGACTTCCTACCGCTCCACGAGGCGGTCATCGACTGTGCTCGGGCTCATGTAGCGCTCTCCACGTTGCCGAGTCCCGTGTCAGAGACTGAAATTTTTGGTTCCCCTGTTTCTGCCAAACTTTTGTCGCCGACAGTGCCGATATTCCTCCGTGCTCTTCCGTGATTTTGCATCTCTCCTGTGACTGTGTTCGCGACGCCAGTGTCATCTTCACGCCGTCTTCTACTTTTCTACGCCGCCATTCTCTGCCGCTACCTTAAGCTCTGCTCACTTTATCCGCCGGCCTCCCCACACTGCGGTTCTTCAACTCGTTTTCAAGCCCCTTCGCTTTGCACCGCGGGGAATGCGTCGGCACCGTACAGCTCTTTGATTCTGTTTTCAACCACCCCAACGCGGCCGCAGCATCACCGCCAGACGCCATGGACGCCCTCAGCTAACCAACTCCTGCGCCCGCCCCGTTGTTGACCGGCCTATTCCTTCTCTCTATTGACGCCACTTTTCTTCCAACTCAGCGAACCCAGCTTCTTGCGATTCTTGAGGAGTTTCTCTCCTCCTTAGATTGCCACCAACGCGTTTTGAAGCGCACGTCGACTGTCGAGCATCCAATTAACACCGGCACCAATGCCCTTTTGCGACAGCGCCCGTATCGTGTTTCCGCCACTGAACGACAAGTTATTGAAGAACAGGCAGACACCATGCATCAGAGCGGCGTTATTGAGCCTTCCACCAACCCCTGGACCTCTCCGGTTGTCTTCGTCAAGAAGGATGGCTACGTACACCTGGTAATATCATATAAGTACTTAGGCATTACCTTGTGTAGTGACTTGTCCTGGAGCACGCACGTTACGAACATCATTTCATCTGCTAATAAAACACTTCCAGTTTTAAGACGTCATCTATACCAAGCCCCTAAACATGTGAAGTTATTAGCGTACAAATCCCTTGTCAGACCAAATTTAGAATATGCCTCGCCCAATTGGAACCCGCACCAATTTTACACTATAAATGCACTCGAATCAGTCCAAAACCGAGCAGCCAGATTCATCCATTCATAATATTCTTACGACATCAGTGCGTCAGCGTTGAAAGCTGAAGGCGACTTCTTGCCCTTATCACTGCGTCGCCGCATTGCCAGCCTTCGCTTGTTTCATAATTTTTTCCATAGTTCACTAGCCGCGCCACCTATATCGTCCCTTCAGCCCGCATATCTCATCGCACTCGTCATCCTATTGAAGTTTTCCGACCTCTTGCACGTACTACCACCTTTGCAGCATCATTTTATTTCGTACTGCAGCAGACTGCAATGAGCTATCCGATGACATCGCAGCCATCATGGGCTCATCCAACTTTGCCAGTAATGTTACCAGTAAAGTGTTGTTGTGTTAACACTTGCTCACCAAAATACATGTTCTCACCCCTTATGTAATACCCCTCGGGGCTATTTAAGGTAATAAAATGAAATGAAATGAAATCGCCCCGTATTGATGACGCTCTGGACTGACTACAAGGCGCGGAGCTCTTTTCTTCCCTTGATTTGCTCGCTGGTTATATGCACGTCCCAATGGCACCTACAGAGTGTGCCAAAACCACGCTTGTGACCCTTGATGCCCTCGACGAGTTTACCGTCACACCTTTCGGCCTCTGTAATGCTCCTGCTACTTTCGATGGATTGATGTATAGGGTTCTGTGTGGCCTCAAGTGGAAGACGTGCCTGTGCTACCTGGATGATATAGTTATCTTTTCGTCCGACATTCAAACGCATCTATGTCGCCTGAAGCACGTCTTGACATGGCTCACAAATGCAGGCCTGCCACTGAACTTAAACAATGCACCTTTGCTTCCCGTGAACTGAAAATTTTAGGCCACTTTGTGTCGAAAGATGGTGTACGTCCTGACGCCGCGAAACTTGGTGCCGTGACTGAGTTTCCCAAACCACTAAGGAACTTCTTAGCTACCTAGGGCTCTGCTCTTATTTGAGGTGTTTCACTCGCCCCATTGCCTCAATTCCTGCCCCTTTGAATTAGCTGCTGGGCACCAATGTCGATTTTTCGCCTTGGCCGCCCGCATGCAACAACGCCAGCAACACCTTGCGTCGTCTCCTCACGACACCACCCACCTTGAGCCATTTCGACCCGGCGGTCCAGACTGAAGTCGACACGGATGCAAGTGGTATTGGCCTCGATGCAGTGCTCGCCCAGCGCAAATACGGTTCCGACCAATATGTCGTTGCCTATGCCAGCCGCACACTTACAAATGCTTAGTCTCACTACTCTGTGACTCAAAAAGAGTGCCTCGCCATTGTGTGGGCCTTAGGCAAGTTTAGCCTTTACCTGTAGGGCCGTTCTCTCGACATCGTTACGGATCATCACGCCCTTTCCGGGCTTTGTTTACTGAAAGATCCTTCCGGCTGCCTGGCGCTATGGGCGCTGCGTCATCAACATTATAACATGCGAGTCGTCTGCCGGTCAGGCCGCAAGCATAAGGACGCCGAAGCCTGGTCTCGCTCACCGCTCCTCGCCGAACATGCCACCTTTTGCGAAATCGAAGCCCCTGTGCCGTATCCCACCATCAGGGCCCTGCCTTCTGAAGAGATCAACGATCACTGGAGTCATGCTCTTCTCGACTGTCTCTCCGACCTATCGGTGGTTACACCATCCCGCTCGTTGCGCCGTCAATCTTCGCATTTTGAGATCAGAGACAACCTGCTTTATCGCCGTAATTATCATTCTGGCGGACGAAAATGGCTCCCCGTCATTCCTTGCCACTTCCGGTTCTATATCTGCTCATGTTTTCACGCTGACTTAAAAAACTTACATACCCTTCTGCCTCCGCTAATAATGGCGTGGCATGTACAATTTCGTTTTGAAATACGTACGCTCCTGCCTCGACTGCTAACGCTGCAAGACACCCACTAACCGTACTGCTGGCGAGTTGCATGTCGCTATCTTGTCCGCCTCGCCCTTCCGACCAAGTTGGCATTGATTTATATAGGTCCGTCTCGTATAGTGCTTCTGGCAAACGATGGATGGTTGTTGCCGTCGATCACCTCTCGAGGTATGCTGAAACTGCCGCGCTCTCTGCTGCCATGACACAGGATGTGGCATCCTCCTTCTGCGTCAGTTCATCCTTCGACACGGTGCCCCTCATGAACTCCTCAGCGACCGAGGGCGCGTCTTCCTATATTATGTCATCAAAGCTCTGCTCCGTGAGTGCAACGTTATCCATCGGGCTTGCACCGCTTACCACCCTCAGACCAATGGCCTCACTGAACGCTTTAACCGCACTCTGGAGCCACGTTGGCTATGTACGTACGTCGGTTCGAACCACACGAACTGAGACCTTATTCTCACGTATATTGAGTTCGCGTACAATAGTGCTACGCAGTCCACAACAGAATTTTCTCCTTTCTTCCCCCTTGTGGCCTACATACCTCCGTTCCCATTGATACGGTTCTCCCCTACCACCCTGACACATCTGAGTGCACCACCATTTCCGAAGACGCCAGGCACACCGAAGATTGCCGCTAGATCGCCCGGTCACTAACGACAGCTACCCAGTCCCTTCAAAAAACCCGCCACGATGAAGATCAACCTCCCCAGCATTTCTCGCCCGGCTCTCTTGACTGGCTGCGGATACCTCCCCGTACTCCGGGCATCTCCCGGAAATTGCTCGCTAAATATCAAGGGTCCTATCGCACCTTGGAGAAAATATTCCGTCAACTATATTGTTGAGCGCCTCACGTCGGCACCTGATCTCCGACGCTGCGGCCGTGAGACAGTCCATATCCAGCACGTCAAGGCATACTATACGACCCTACTTTCTTGTCCGTTTCTTAAGTCGCCAGGATGGCTCCTCTTCTTTCCGGGGGTCATTGTAAGGAAGACGACGGGCATACGCGCGCTCCGTATGGCCATCGCCTGGTGCACGCTCCTCGCTGCACTAGCTGACATCGGACGTTTGTTGCTCGTGCACCCATTAAGGAGCTTTTCCGAATAAACCCCACCTTACATTTGTATAATTTTTCAGCCATCCTTCAAGAAGTCTGCAGTTAACTTTTTTATTTGCGCATCACGAGAAATATTCATCGACAGCAAAGGCTTGCTGTCACGTGTCAAGCTGAAACAAGGGGCAGCTGTTATTCTAGCTGCCGAGCCGCGTTAACCATTAGCGATTGTAGTCACTTAAAAATGGGCCTGTCACCCAAGGCGACAAAAGTAGGCCGACCGCCACTACTCCGTCAATGAAAAAGAGAGGAAAATATATCCGCGTCTCGATTACCTAGTCGGCAATGAGCAGGCTGGCTTTTGGGAAACCTCGGTCGGGGCTATGTCTCAGCAGCCGTCAGGAGAGGGCGAAGATGGATTCACATTGTCGGATGATACGGCGCGCCTAGTGCGAGTTTGGCGTTTTCATATATTTCTTCCTTCGCTCGCATGAACTTGACGACCCATTCATTTGTGGCCGGCGTTCACAACTCCTATTATTAGTGAATGCGCAAACTGTAGTCCTAAGCAAGGAGACCCTTCCTTAACAAGCTCCATTAGAAGAAATTATAAGACAGTTACTACTGGGCAACACGTTTTAGTGACAGGAGGTCAGGTATTGTTAGGTATGATCAGGCAAAGGTTTTTAGACGACATACAGAGAAGTTTAGTTATAGAACACTCTGTATGGTTTGCCACGCGTAGTCGTTCTTCAGCTAGCACTCCTCAGCGTCCGCCGCAGCAAGCGCGCGGCTCCACCGCAGCTAAGCCTCTGTTCTGGCAGCGCTTTTCGCAGCAGTCGCCGCAAGCAGCGTACCACATTCCTCCGTTCGTGCCATGCCCGCCTCCTTTTAGGGTAACCACCCTCTCGTTACACATAACTCTACACTCGCCATATCCGCCTCCGTCCGTGATAGCCACCTCGGGAGGTTCCTTTGCCTCCCAACATCCGGTTGTGTAGTCCTCTGATCCCATCAGAGCCTGCAACTTTCGCGATAATCATCCCAACCTATATGCTGCCGAACGCGGCCCCACTGGGTTCGAAGATCTCAGTGTGGTGCGTTGCAATGGCGCATTGCAGTGGCGTTATGAGTGCGTCATTGCAATCCTGGTCGCCTTCTCCCCCCTTCCACTGACAGTCAAACGGAGGTTACCGTGAAAGGAAGCAAGAAGTGAGTAGTGGCCGGTGCAACCATCCGGTTACGCCGACTACTACTGCTTCTACTACAAAAACCTCGATACTCAACCCAGAGGAAATGCCTTTAACAGCTCTAACTCTAAAATTAGTATTGGACTGCATTGTGGCTGGCCATTTGTCATCAACGGGCTGCTTGGGGTACTATTGAGACGGTAGACTCCACCCCAGAATATGGCTCGTGCTCAGGTCCCTTGCCTGCTCCTAACGGCGGAGGGCCACCAGAATGCCGTTGGCGCTGTTCTTGCCTTCTGCAGGCAATTTAACGTGGTATCAGTTCTCAAGTTGAACTATCGGGCCACCAGGAAACTAGCGCCACCTACTCTATAGTATTACCGACGGCGTTTGTAATGGTTTTACCCTCCGTCGGTGAATATTGAGCTCATGAACATAGTGGAATGGAGCACTTAGAGCATTTGGGGGGCTTAGATAGAGCTGGCCAACGTTCTGCCGTGAGCGGAGGGAGGCCAGCGGTCTTCACCTGGAGCTAGCTTGTACAGCTGACCGAAAGTGACAATCGAGGAATATTACTGATGCGGGCACGGAAGAGGGAAGAAGAGGGTGTACAGAATCATGGGAAAGACAAAAGCAATACCGGTATCGCGCATGCCCCAACTCCCCCTCCCCTCCTCAAAATGGTTAGTTGGTTAGATCGCCTTTTTCAGAGCATGCAAGAAAACGGGAAACGCATGTGTCATGAACAATCCAACATGAATGCAAAGCTGTGCACCAGCATTAAGAAAACTTGTTGCATATAAAGTTTTCATCATTTACAGAGGAGTGCATTAGATATTATGGCCGCCCTTTAAGGCCGGTGAAGGCTAAAAGTGCATTCTCTCTTTTATCGAATCTACCTGTTTGTGTCGTCTCATCCTTGTCCGCTTCCTACGCGCTATTTTTTATCTTATTACCTGATTATGAGTTAAACAAAATGGAAAGGAGCATGCTGCAATGTTGCTTATTATGCTCGTTGCCTGCCGGTGCATCTGGTGGTGTTATTGACAACAAAAACTTCCCACCATGAAAAGATGCTTGACCTTGTAAATTATTTCATGTATATATCGATAGTTCCTCTTCATTTCTGCTTTATATTACAGTCCGGTAGAATTTATCCTTTTATTGATCACAGTACAAGTAAAGCGTCATTGAAACAGGAATGCTTTTATTTAGGTTGCGGTTTTTATTTTTCTCAAGCTGCTGTCCATCAGTTTCACAGTCACCACAGTAAACTTTGCCTAAATGTTGTCGACCTTCGAATAAACATTCTGCGTACCAGTCTGCCGTGAAAAACGTATTCTAGCGTGTCGCCATGCTGCTTGAGCCCTGTGGATGCGTCTTGAAGCTCTTCAATCTTCACAGTGTGTAGTTTTGTTTCATTCCCATCTGCTGACATAGTTTCAAACACGAAGGATCCTTTTAAGATCACCTTCGCGCTTAGCTGGCACACCTGAAAAGAAGGAAAAACGAAGAGTGTTAATTACATGAAAGATGACGTTCTCACGACTATAGTTCACTAAAATGAATACCCGTGAATGTGAAAATTGAGCAAGAATAGCTTATAGTTGAGCTATTGCTCAGTTCTAAGCCCGGGCTTCTCATAGCTAGAATAGTTCTGCATTTTTCTGTGCGTCATCCGAGAGAATCCGAAGTTGCAGGTGCGTTTATTGTAAGGAGCGATGAATCAGCCTTTACAAAAATGACTCTTGAGCTTCAGTTGACGCCTTGTTGGACTCTTGTTGTATCACGTGGAAACCAACATTAACTCAATGTATGTTCAGCCTACTCAACATCTGCTAAACAAAATTTTGGTTGGTTACACTAAGCATAGTCTATATCAGAATTCATGTTTATTTTCAGCTTTAATAGCTTTTGCAGAGCACACAAATTGTAATTTTAGGCCCATAGGTGCATTAGCCGAAACAAGGAAATGGACTCCTCTCAGAAAGTATTCAATAGGCCAAGTAATCCTCTGCAATCTATTTTTCTGTGGATTAGGGGTACGATCTCACATAAATCACAAGTTACGCGAAAACCGAATGTGTTGTGGTAGTTATAAGTACTGCGGAACATGAAAATGTTCTGTGCTAACACGTGGCATCATCTAACTGTTCATAATGAGCGGGTTTCTCCAATAGAGAAAATATCTTTCTTCTTGCATATGTAGTTCTCGGTTCTCGAAATCCTGTGGAAGCCCAATCATTAATATTTTTCTAGCTATTTGCCATTCAGGAAATCTAATGACAAGCCTTAAATACTTTAATTTAGTTAAGCTAAGTCTGCGTGAATAGGACAAGGTCAAGAGTCAAAGAAACGATTATAACATCACGCGTGTGCTGGCGTAATGTTCGTTTCCTTGCCTCTGCTCCATATGTTCTACTCGCCCAGTCTTACGTTCCCTCGAAATGAACAAACTACCTCGAAAAAACGTTCCACTGTAGCTTTAATTCTTTTTACGGCTTTTCGTTTGGAGGCTCTGTGGGTAGCAATTACCAAGGGTTGGCTGATGATGACGATGATGTGAAAAACAATGTCTTCTTGGTCACTAGGGAAATCAAGCAGAACACGCTTGCTCTACTTGCAAGATTTTTCTTATCATTAGCATCTTCTGCATCACTATAGCATGTGGCCAAAGCCAGCAGGCTGTTGACCATAGTCATGTCGGTTTCAACAAAATGTTCGTTGGACGTAGTTAAAACATTATTTGTTGAGTTATATCTGTTGAATTTATGTCGAATCGTGTTGAATCCAGTCGTGTCGAAGCCTAACTAATGAAATCAGGACTAACTTTGACATGCGTAGTGTAAACAGGACATTATCACGTTATCCATATTAAGAAAGCATTCAGCACCTTTAAGACTCTTTTCTTGCACAGAAAAAAGTGACAGTGGTGCAATATGCTCTTTGAGACATACATTGTTTGGAGGATTTGTACGTGCGTTCATAAAAAGGGCGCTTAATTAGTGCATTATTTCTGTTGTTTATAAATGAATCGAAGTCTTCAGCAGAATGCCGCATGTGAAGTTTATTAGTTCTACGACACATATAATAAATAAATAGTAACAGTACTAACTGATATAGCTTTCCTGATCAGCAGGGCACTACCTGCGCAGATACGGACACCCCTGTGTAGGAGTGTATAAGGGTGAAGCTCAGGTGGCGCTTAAGAAGAAAAAGTTGTGAACTCTTAACCAGTTCCTGTTATAGCTTCCTGTGCAATACTGTTTCATGCTCATTATCTTATGGTTGTATTGGCGAGAGTGTATGTATTTATGTCTGTATATATTCATGCATGAGTGTATGTATTTATGTATACATACACAGACGTGTGTGTTTGTGCGTATGTGTGGACAACTACATGACTGGGGCGGTCAGCATGACGTGAACGTGAAATTCCAGCAATAAATATGAATATACCGCCTAAAATTGCATCGGTAGTCTAGTGGGATACGAATTTTTTTTACCACAGCTGAGATTCATAATGATTTGTTGAATCACCCCCGTAAAGTGAAGATGAATTCAAAATGAAAACAATGCAGCAATTGTGTTGAGAATGCTCAACTCTAGCATGGTGGCCACTTTTCTGTTGACATTCTACGCTGCCTCAACAATCGACCAACCCAAGCCCTTCCTGGCCTCAACATCTATTCAAGATAGCATGTTGTGCCCACTAAGAACGTCAACACGACCTCAACGAGCATTTTTGTAAGGGAGTATGAGGCGCGTTTGAGGGTGGGAGGATTTTTAGGGCTCCGTTGCAATAATGGCCGATGTAGGAAGCTTGGCTAGGGAACAGTCCGCTATACGTAGGCGCCGGATTGTCGGAAAACGCCGGCAGCCGTCCGGGAGACAGACACCACCGTGTAGCTGGCGATCAACGGTTCGTCAGAAGACGAGGGCCATTGCCTTTGCGCATGACAATCGAAAAGCTCCCCTCGATCCAAAACCGTCCGTTCAGGATACTGCCGGTGAGAGCGGGTTATGTCTCGTTCAGCGAAGAAGTCACGACGAGGCGACCGTGCTCCTCCGGACGCCAGCGTGCGCGCTGAGGTTAGCCTCAGCCGAGGCTGCCTCAACAGAAAGCGGCAGGCTCGCGGGGACAAGGACGGACCCTTTTCCCCTGCCGCGCCTTTGGTCAAATGTCGCCGGCCTGAAAGTTTCGGGAATGGATCAAAGCCGCAGACAGCAGAGGTTGAAACACCCCCCCCCCTTCAATAAGAGATTGCCCGGCAGTGACCCTTCCGGTTTACAGTATTCTCCGAACGAAGCATGGGAACAGCAGCGAGTCATAACTGGAAGAGCTTGTAGGTGGAGCCGCAGTGACCCGTGAAGAAAAGAACCCCGGGATCCATCTAGACGTTTTTTTTACGTTGACAGATGGTTTCGTGTGCTCTATCAAAGTTTTATGGCGGAACACGCAATTCGGCAAGCCACTCGCTTTTGCGGAGATCTCCCTCTGCTTCTCATGTTGTAACTAAGTTGATGAATTGTTTACTTTGTTCTTTCTTGGGAATAATTAGTAATGCTGTTAAAGATGAATGGGGTTGCACGAAGCAAAGAACCAATGGTGTTAAGGCTTGCTGGCATTGAATGCTTTCTGAACGTGAGACTGACTTCCGAGGGTTTAAACCCCTACAAGAACAGTCCGTCATTCTGGGCTATGTTTAGAAGCTCTGCATCCTTGAATATAGCGAGGGAAGAAGATTTCTCTCACAGCCAGTTTCGTCTTAGTTGTCACTCTGCTTAGTATGCGTTAAATTCTTGTTCTGTATATAAAATTCAGTTAATTTTTCTCGTTACTTCCTGCCGTCGAAAACCGTGATTAAACCGAAACCGACGGTTCACCTAGGATAAACGAGCCTTCAAGTCAACAAACTGTCTCGGACGGCGCACCCCTGGTGCAAAGAAAGGAACTATCCTAAGTTTAATTTCATGATGGTAGAGAGCAATGCTTTCGCAACGAAGGGCCATTGGCACGAAAGGGAAATGATTTCCGCCGTTGTATGGATCTTCTTGTACAGAATGGCTCCTTTCGAAGAAACCGTCATCCAGTGGGACACCCAGGCTCAGAGTTTTCCGGGCCTTTCTTTTAGTCGACGTGTAGCCGTGACTGTGGATCGGTGGCTGCTGGCTGGCTAAATGGGAAGAGGTTATACACCCAAGGAAAATGAATTCGTCGTTTGGATCGGCACGTGCGAATTCCACTGAGTCCAAAGACACCGTATGGGCGCATTGTGGTTATGTGCTTATAGACTACAGTGATGCCGAACACACAACGGTTGAGGCTGTGTTGTAAAAGACGTCGAGATGGGTCTCGCTGATTACACGAGGTTGTGTACAAAGAACGTGAAGGCTCGAGCTGCAGTCATACCTGCTCGTTATCTGGCGCAAGTGGGCCGACAAATGATAGAGGAACTGTGCGGCAACGATAGCAGCGGCGGTCGTCTAGGACGTAAATGATAGTTAGTCTCGGTTGTGCTCAATTTCAATGTCAGAATGACCTTAAGGAACCAGGCGCCTATAGCACGAAGAAAAATATGTAAACCCGTACAAATATTTCATCTCGGGAGATCTCAGGTAATTACAAAAAAAAATTGTTTCTCGGCCCGTGTGCCAGATAGATAAAACACCGTGCTGCAGCCTCAGCCAAATCTGAGGAGCCAAGGAAGCAGCGTTTCGCGGTCCTAAAAAAGAGTGGTGGTTAGTTACGACTATCGAACAGTGACTGCTACGACACGGAAATAATTTTACTACTTCGAGACTATACCAATGTGGTCCTTTCCTGTACTGGAGTAGTTACATTACTTCGTAATAATTTATATACCTAGCATCCTGATTTGCCTGTCCAGCTGCTCGATCATGCTTGGCGATTCTAGACCAGATAAATTAGCTTTG
This sequence comes from Amblyomma americanum, assembly GCA_030143305.2. Taxonomy (NCBI): domain Eukaryota; kingdom Metazoa; phylum Arthropoda; class Arachnida; order Ixodida; family Ixodidae; genus Amblyomma; species Amblyomma americanum. The sequence continues at coordinate 145,068 of JARKHS020031599.1, read as the reverse complement.
CAATGTTTTGGGTTAACGTGAAGTTGTCAAAGTATTCTCCATTAGCTTTTATCTCAAGCTCTGTTCAATCTCATTCTCTGAATGTCTTGTACGAACACGCGCTGAATGGTCCTGGAGAGGTCGCATTACTTAAACTGACACCATCCTGGTGTGTATTCAACCACTTTCCTTGTTAAGATTATAGTCATGCAGCCCCTACAGTAAATTTCTATTAAGTTTGCGTATGCCTCTTCTCACCCTGGTTGCTCCATGCCTATAGTTGCCAATGTTTTCTCGTAATCTATGAAGGCTATGTACACAGGTTGGTTATATGCTATGGACTTAACTGTCTCCTTATTAATGGTGTGAAAATGGTCTGTTCTCTAATCGGCTTAGGTGGAGCCAGCCTCGTCTTTTGTTTCACTGAAGTCCAAGACTGCTCCAATTTTGCTAGCGGTTGCCTTGTATGTACCTTGCAAAGAAAGGACCAGAAAATGGTCTGCCTTAATTTTTTTGAATTCTTCGCATTTTCTTTTTTGTGCATACAGATGATGTTTTCATTCTTCCAAGGATCCAATACTCTTGGGACTCTGAGGCACTGCATATACCGGGTGGCAAAATTTCGTACACAATTTTTCAGCCATCCTTCAAGAAGTTGGCAGTAACCTGATCCACACTTTCCCCTTTTCCGTTTTTCCCTTTTACATTTGTTTGGAAGCTTTCTTTACTTGTCACTTCGTTACCTATGCGATTTACAATTATCCCATAGCATTGGCCTCATCAATAGAATCCTCACTACTTCGACTGCTATACGGATATGTGCAGAATACTGCTAATTTATATATCTGAGCAGTACTGCTGCTGACATGATTCTCCTTGTCTCCTAAGCTGTCAGTCTTATTTTATTTTACCGCATGCAGTAAATTTAATTTTTGAGCCACTTATTTCGCTTGACCACTTCTAGGCAATCTAACTTCTTTATGGTGTACTAAATGCTCTCCACATTATACTTCCTTATGTCGTTTCACTTCCGCTTAATCAATACCCCATCTCCCAGCTCCCAGCTTCATCATAGCTTTGGGGTTCGAGGTTTTCATGCTTTTGCCTTTTTTAACGACTTCTTTCGGCTCGTCAGAGAGCTTGCCAGTATCCTTTCTAGCTACCACAACCATTACATGCATTGCGGACTCCGTATTGATATTCGTGGAATTATCATTCTGCACCTTAGCACTAAAGTCATCATCCTCCATTAGAGGGGAATATATTTTTTTCCATCGAGATACTCAATTTTTTTACGTTTCCAATTACCACTTTCCCATCGATGTGCTTCCTTCTTAGAAGTTGATTTCGTTCCATGCTCAAAGTAAGGCTATCGCCTTACCACACCATGCTTTGACCACTACATTTATACGTGCTGAGATCCACCACTTCCAGTACAGATCCAGTATGCGCGCACGAAGTTAATTATATAAATTTTTATCTCGCCGTCCGGGTTCCTAGTTTCTGTCTTCTATCAACGAAAGAAGCTAATCCGTATATAATGCCATTTAGTGAACTCTACTTATTATTCTTTTTTGCTCAGTGTAGAACCTGAGCTGGAGTGCCACATTACCTTCTGCATTCCTGATGATGCGTGTCTTGGTAAATATTGTAAACCACCAGGAAAGAGCATCGAGTGTTTACTGTACTCATTGCTGATTCAACGCCTTCATAAATCCTTTGGGATATCTTACCTTGCTAAATGTACGTAGATAACCAGACCTGCACTACTTTCTTTTTCAACCTTTCTTTAAGCTTTATTCTATGCCAGTCATTCTATCGTCAATGCTGTATTGCCAGCTTTAAGGAACACCACACCTGTTTTGCATTTTTCCTCTAAGCCACAATAGCCTAGTGTGTACCCGCCCATCAGGACTATATATGCTTCATCTGTCCTGCTAACCTCCATATTTATTACAATAACCAAACTGATACTTGCTTACTAGTCGAAGACTGTTTGGCTAGATTAACTGGATAAGGATTAGTTTTATTGAGGCTTAACGTCCCAAAGCGACTCAGGCTAATATGAACGCCGTAGTGGAGAACTGCGGATAATTTAGACCACATGGAGTTCTTTAACCAGTTCTGACATCACACAGTACACGAGCCCTAGCATTTCGCCTCCATTAAAATGTCACCGCCGCGGTCGGGATCAAACCCGCGTCTTTCATGTCAGCTGCCTAGCAGCATAACCACTGACTCACCGCGCTGGCCCTCACTGGGTAAAATTTCTGATACAGTTTGCAATGGAGGCCTGTCAGAAGCAAGAAATTCTTAGCAGCCTTCGCTTCATTAGAACTCTGACCCTAGCCTTCGTCACTTGCTCCACACCCTTTGGGGCCTACTGATGAACTGTCCAACGCTGTGGTCTGACCTGTGTTGCAGCGAAAGGTGCTAAGAGGATGCCTACGGTTGCACGTGCAATTTGTTGCCAGGAGTACACACTGACCATTGTGAACCAAGATCAGAATGAAGGCTGCATAGGTATCTTGTATCAGCAGTAATGAAAGCTGCGTTCAGTGATCTCGCTACGCATTTAACGTTAACGAAGTCACTCGTCGAAGTTGGTAGCTTGCCAATAACCTTGAAAGTCTGAAGCATCGTGCTGCGCCTCGTAGCATCGCGGGTGGCTGCGGAGGCCTCGACAAAAGCGTGGCCTTCTGAGGTCGTTATCACACTTTACTTACAGAGAAACGGAACTCACACAATACATCCGTGGCAATAGTTTCTTGAAAAGGAGGCAGCTAAAGTGAAACCGAAGACCCCGAATCAGAAATATTTCGTTGCATATGCTCGAAGAATAACTTGGTGTGACTGCACCGCTAAGAAGCGTGCCCCAGCTGATTGCTTCGGAAGCTTCACGAGAAATGCTAGTTTGCTGCTCACGAGGCAATAATCGGTGCCAGTACCAGACAAAGCCCAAGCTGAGCAACAATCGAATGTCATCCTTATGAGCAGAAAAACGCACTCGCGAACATTATTTTATTCTGTTCCTTATTCTACATCGTGGTGACAGACTTTGGACACTTCCACCATCGTTAATTTGCTGCTGCGCACTGGCCTGGGTTGAGTGTTTGCCGCGCACCAACGGGCAGTAAGGCTGGGTGTCCGATGGTCGCTGGCTTCATTTTTTTCGAATAGAAGTTGGTTCTCAGCCACGAGCTGCTGGCAGAAAAGCGTGGAGCGGCTGGCAGAGGCAGACTTGGTGGCGGAAACAGTAAGTGTGGCCTGCGACAATGAGGCACGCGCGAGTAGACGTCCAATTCCTCAACAGCCCGTGGTTCGCTGAATAAGAGAATAATTGAGGGGAAAGATCTGCAGTCTAAATCGGCGGTAAGTGTTGTGCTGGAGATGTTATTTGACTAGCAACTGTGGAAGCACACAAAGCGTATGTCTGAGCGATCTCAAGCGTTGCTTTTTGCACGGATAGTCGCCGACGTTCGATGTACTGCATCAAAGGTGCTTGTAGTCGTTGCACATCTGCAAGACCTGAGACGAATGACGTTCAAGTGGATGCGGAGCAACGGAGCGCTTCGGCGCGCATCGCACGACAACAGGTGGGTGGGGAAGCGTTGCTGATCTCTGACGCCCCGGTCCTGAGCGCTTGCTGCAGTTCCTCGCAGATAACAACCGCAGATTGAATGACAGTCCACTGGGCAGCGCTGCATTTGTACAACTTGTAGTGCACAATAAATCCACTGGGAAGCGCTGCTTTTGTAGAATTTGTAGTGCACAATTAAACGTCTCAGATCGACAAAGGAGGGTTTATTGCTTGCAGAAGCTGGTGACACATCGGAAATTAAAACGACGTACTCCTTAATCTCCCACACTCTGCCTCTGTGCTGAAAGAACTGGTCCATGGACCAGGACTCTGCCTTGAAGAGCATAGCGGTTCTCATGAAGTTTTTAATGCTTGGCGCCAACCATGAGGTGGTGCAGGTTTTAATTTTCCGGAATAGTGGAATCGGCACGCTTGAGAAGGCCGCCTCATGCCTTTCAGATTCCTCTCGATGTTCTTGGCAGGCAGATCAACAGGCGACATCCCAGCGTGTTCTGTCAGTGCGCCACAAGCATCCATGATGGTATAGGCATGCTAGAAGTTAGAAAATGAAAACTGTATGCACCGTTAAATACTGGAGGGAAGTGACTTCGGCACAACATGGCTTGTATAACACTCGTGTTATAACGGGATCAATATTACCTGCTTCATTGAATCGGTGCATAAGCCATCCACGCAAGAGGACTGTGCAGCTTTCAGCCCCTTTATGGCATTTTGGACTTCGAGAGATCTTAACATATTCTGTCTATTCGTCCATCTATCTGAATCACTTGTCGAAAATTCGTGCCTTTTTTTAAACAATTGACAAAATGGTGGACGACTGAAAATAATGAATGCCTTTGTATCTTTATGTTTTGTCGCTTGAATTTTTGGGATCACTTTTCACACAATTGTGACCAATTTCTCACAATATTCTTTTTCTCTGGAGGTGATAAGCACGCCATAAAGAACACATTCATACTCAAAGAATAAGTATCGTGCGCTATTCTATAAATGTATGTTTTGGACAACGCCAGAGCTAAGCTGTAATTGTATCTGCATGAGGTAGTGCAATCGCATAGAAGAAAATAGCGCTTTTGGACTGTCATTTTGCGCTGGAAAATGAAACGCGGCATATTATCCTTGATGATTAAGTACCTCCGGTCTAAAGTTTAGCAAGTTGAGGCTGTTGTGCCAGACATCCTGTTTCCCAAATTTGGCAACAGAAACCTAACCGATATGGTTGACTGTGAGAATAAGGGTGAACACGAAGATAGGGATTTGGCGCTTGAAATCGAAGAAAGTGAGACTGCGGCTAGGGTAAGAAGCTAAGTGAACCGCATGAAGAGAGCTGTAGCGCCACCGCCACAATCGTGGGTGGAAAGTGGGAAGTACAGCTGTGTTTTAAGGAGTGTTCCATGCTCTTCCACACAGCCTAAATGCGGCAATAAGCTTTACGTGAGTTCACATTATTCAGTGATGGAAGAAGAAGACGACGATTAGTGAACCGGATATCTAGGTCACAAAAATATGCATTGAATCTACTCCTTGCCCATGAGTGCGTTTTTATCAGCAATGCACCCTGCCAGATCTCATGCCGTGGGTATATGCCATTAAGCCTGTGGACATCATCATTATCATGTGAGTCCAGTACCTATTTTTCAGCGTTTCTCCGCAGTCTGGGCTCTCTTCGATCTTTTCTGGTTTTTGTATTTGCTGTGCGACGACCTGGGGCACCCTGCTCACCGTGAGAAGCATGTTATGCAATCCTCTATGCGCTCGGCGCCGTACCCGCCTCAACGTGGAACTTCTGCGCCGGCTGCGCGCCATGCTGCACTCACGGAAGCAGTGGCAACCGCTGCTCCGGTGGCCACTGTACCTCCGGCCGCACACCAAGGCCCAGCAAACAAGAGACTGCGGGAAGAACAAGCTACCTTCGAATCCTTAGGCGATAAGGTGGAGGAGATGCACCAGGCATCTTTCACTGTTGTATCCTATAAGAAAAAAGAGCTGCTGCCCAGGCAGCACCGAACAGTGGTCAAATATTGGGGATCATTGGCTCAGAGTGGCCTGACATCGAACCAGAATTTCCCGCAGCATCCCAACGTAGGTTAGGCCAGGTCACCGCTTTCTCGACATAGGCCCAAGATTCTTAACCTTCGCCAAACAACGGCGTGACCATTTAAAAGGCTTACTACATTAGACCCCGTTCTCCTCTGTACATTCAACGTAGGTCTCGCCGACTTCTGAAACTTGCCACATTGACCCACGCTGACCTCTGAACATTCAACGTAGGCCTCGCCGACTTTAAAAACTGGCCGCATTGGCCCATGCTGACCTCTGATCATCCAACGTAGGCCTTGCCGACTCCAAAAATTGGCCGCATTGGCCTACATTGACCCTCATTCTTCTAAAGTAGGTCTCGCCCAGTTTGGAAATTGGCCAAATTGGCCCACGTTAACCTCTGCTCTTCCATCGCTGGCCTGCTAATTTTAAAAGCTGCTACATTGGACCACCAAATGAATTTGTTGCCCCGAAACAAATTTGGTCGTGCTGTTCTAAGAGAAGAATTATAATGCACCAATTTAATCGTCTCATATTCTATTCTCTGTGCTACATAGAGAGAAAATTGTTTATGGTGGCTGTGGAGTTCGCTGACCTTTCCACGAACTGGTCGGTTCCATCGCTGGCCTGCTAATTTTAAAAGCTGCTACATTGGACCACCAAATGAATTTGTTGCCCCGAATCAAATTTTGGTCGTGCTGTTCTAAGAGGCGAAATATAATGCACCAATTTAATCGTCTCATATTCTATTCTCTGTGCTACATAGAGAGAAATTTGTTTATGGTGGTTGTGGAGTTCGCTGACCTTTCCGCGAACTGGTTGGTCCTGTGTTCGCAAAGAAGGCCGCAGCAGTGGGGTCGGAAGTCGCCAACAAATGGGCCCGTCCCATCCCTGCCTCTCCTTCGTGCGGCGGACGTCCTTATCTACCCCGTGCCGTCACAGGCATAACTCGCCTTAAGAAGGCTAACCATGTACAGCTGTCGACATGTGTGCGTTGTCAGGGGGTTGCCGGGGCTTCGGGAATGCACAAGATACGGCTGAGTAGGAGCCGAGTGACCATGAAACGCATTATTCCCGTAACGACTGTCTTCTCTTTCGGTGTTCTGTAAACTATTTTAGTGATCGTCTAGTCGGCATATGTTTGTCGCTAACCGCAATGTGCGCGCGTGTGTGCGTGTTTGTGGACTGATTGAACAGCCGAGCATACATGTGCGCGTGCGTTTAATTTTGTCCGGGAAACCGTGGCTGGACTTTTATGTCACACTGACAGCAAGTGTCCGCGTGACATTCTTGGCTGGGAGGTGTGGAGTTCGCTGACCTTTCCGCGAACTGGTCGGTCTAGTTTTCGCAAAGAAGGTCGCAGCAGTGGGGCTGGAAGTCGCGAAAAAAGGGGCTCGTCCCGTCCCTTCCTCCCCTTCGTGCGGCGGACGTCCTTGTTTACTCCGCGCCGTCACGGGCATAGCCCGTCTTAAGAAGCTGAACCATGTACAGCTGTCGACATGTGCGCGTTGTCAGGGGGTTGCCGAGGCTTCGGGAATGCACGAGTTACGGCTGAGCAGGTGCCGAGTGACCATGAAACTCATTATTCCCTTAACGAATGTCTTCTTCTTTTTCGATCTTCTGTAAACAACTTTAGTGATCGTCTCGTCGGCATATGTTTGTCGCGTGTGCGAAAGGGATAGGAAGGTGCTAACGGCTGTGGCGTGGGTGCCGTGGGAGAGGGTGGTCGCGTTTGTGCTGTTTGTGTATTTGATTTTATCCTCTTCTTTCCCAAATGTTTAATCAGTACTCTTTCCGCAATCTGTGATTAGTTGGCGGAAACCTTATTTTTCTTTCCCTAACCACTGATTGTGTGAGGTGTGTCGCTTGTAATCTTATTAATGGCTGTCCCCGCTAAGGGCGGAGACAGAGGGTTTAAAAACAAGCGCTCTGGGTTGAAGGGGGCTGAATTCGTCTGATCAACGGTTTAGTCATGTAAATAGCATTCTCCTTGCTTTGTTTCTTCTTGCATTATTTATGTTGCAAATAAATAGTTAACCTACTCCTTTCTTCGAGTAACGTGAATGTTTACGAGTTAGAACCATCGGGTCTTCAGGAAACTCCGATTTTATCATCAACAAGGTGTTTCCTCTCATCACCACCAGTGGGGGAAACTCAACTGTGGTTTAACGTCCCAGAGTGACTCAGGCTGTGAGGGACGCCGTAGTGAAGGGCTCAGGATATTTCGATCACCTGGGGTTCTTTAACGTGCGCTGACATCGCACAGTACACGCACAGACCTTTCTAGCATTTCGCCTCCATCGAAACGCAAGCGCAGAGACCGGGATCGAACCCGCATCCTTCGGAGATCAAAGGAGATGTGGCCCCCGCGGTGGCTCAGTGGTTATGGCGCTCCGCTGCTGACCCGAAAGACGTGGGTTTGATCCCGGTCCCTGCGCTTGCGTTTCGATGGAGCCGAAATGCTAGAAAGGTCTGTACGTGTACTGTGCGATGTCAGCGCACGTTAAAGAACTCCGCATGTCACTAATCGCAGATCACGCGATAACTGAAGAATGTGCTAACGCACTTTCAAGACAATGCTGAGAGCGGCGCCGTCACTTTGAGACGGTGAGCGCGCACGCATCGTTCATTCAGGAGACGCTTGAGCAGTGCTACAATAGAGTTCATTAAAGCTGCGAACTGGGCGAGTTGGTATTGATTCATATTTGAACAGCGCAATAAAACAACGGGACACAACGAAGAAAGGACACCACAAGCGCTGACTCGCAACTAGATTTTAATTCACGTCCAAGCATCTTAAATACTAAGAACGCCAAACACAAACAAGAGGGAAAAACCAAAAGAAAAACGATACAAAGCTGCTAATCATGCCCACAAAGGTGACAATCAGCACGAGCGCGAGACTACACATCTTGGCCGGATAAAAACATCATCTCTTTATCAGTTAGTGTGACAGAAGGATCACTAATACAGCTATCAGGTTCCAAGCGGATGTGAAAAGCCTCCAAAATTTCCCGCGTTAGGCTGTCATTATGTTTTCCTAGGATGACGGTGTTAGACAACAGAGGGGTGCAAGTACCTTCTCTCCAGTGGCGGGCAAGGTTACAAGAAGACCCATTACCTCGGGACCTGTGGTGCTCACTAAGACGAGCGTTGATGCAACGTCCTGTCTGGCCAATTTGTTGGGAATATTTCCCTCGCTCTACCAAGTCTTTTCTAAATTACCAATCAAGCCACACAAAACTGGTAAAAAATGGCATTGTTTTTTCTAGCCTGAAATCTGCCATGAACAAGTCATGTCTTGAAAGAATCAATGAAAGTATTTTGCGTCAAGTTGGCCGATTAAAATCTAGTGGTTACCCTTCTCATGTGATTTCCAGGGAATGCGATAAGCTTCTTAGATGGATCAAGAGCGGGGATAAGCCAAAAAGGGAAAAAAAGAAGTTTGTGGTGGTGCCTTACACGCATGGTGTGGGACATGGTTTGAAGAATGTTGCGGCGAGATACGATGTTGATGTGGTCTTTTCAGCGCCTAAAAAACTTAGAGGTGTTTGCAGGCAGGTGGAAGAGAAGGCTAAGGCAACAACCGCGAAGAAAAAGACTGGGGGTTGTCAGACCAACCATAAGAACCCTTTTGTGCCCTGTAATGTGGGGGTTGTCTACAGGATTCCGTGCACTTGCGGGTTGAGTTATATTGGCCAGACAGGACGTTGCATCAACGCTCGTCTTAGTGAGCACCACAGGTCCCGAGGTAATGGGTCTTCTTGTAACCTTGCCCGCCACTGGAGAGAAGGTACTTGCACCCCTCTGTTGTCTAACACCGTCATCCTAGGAAAACATAATGACAGCCTAACGCGGGAAATTTTGGAGGCTTTTCACATCCGCTTGGAACCTGATAGCTGTATTAGTGATCCTTCTGTCACACTAACTGATAAAGAGATGATGTTTTTATCCGGCCAAGATGTGTAGTCTCGCGCTCGTGCTGATTGTCACCTTTGTGGGCATGATTAGCAGCTTTGTATCGTTTTTCTTTTGGTTTTTCCCTCTTGTTTGTGTTTGGCGTTCTTAGTATTTAAGATGCTTGGACGTGAATTAAAATCTAGTTGCGAGTCAGCGCTTGTGGTGTCCTTTCTTCGTTGTGTCCCGTTGTTTTATTGCGCTGTTCAAAAAACTACAATAGAGTTGCCAAATATAAACAAAAACCCGTGCGCGCTTATAAGTGCGCAATCACGGATTTTTGTTTATATTTCACGGGCTTTCTTTAAATGCTGGAAAAAAGGACCACGTCTACGATACCTTGCTATAGAAATCTAGATCGGTTCTTTCGTGACCTCCCTATAACTTAAAGAAATGCACGTGTCGCTTAAGTGAATAATAAGTCTATTTCATAATTAATTTTAGCTAATTATTAAGTGGAGTATAAAAATTCCCTGAGGGTTGCCACGCGACAGTAAACAACACGTCGTTGTTTTCACCTAGCTACGCCACTACACATTTTTAATTCCTTTGCTAATGTACTTTGAAACACAAATTTCGATACAATCGATGGTGTGATTAAAGCGGGATGGAGGTTTTATCGCAAATGAGCAACCGCGAACGTCATCACTTCCTCTGCATAAACTGCGTGAAGAGGCAGGTGACGGGAAAGAAAACCGGTATAGCATAGAGATAAAAAGCAAAAAAACAAAAAACGCATCTCTCTTCTCAAGCCGTGAAGCTAACGTGGCTAGCTTTTCTATGTTTGTAATGTTTTTTTTTTTCATTTTACTCTTATTTCGAGTATTTTGCACTCATGGCGCTTGCGTACGTATTGGCTTATAAACATCGCCTGTATTTAATAAAAGCATCGAAAGTTTTACCAGTCGCAGTTTCACTTGTTTCTTTTTGGTTTTTCTTTGCAACCTCAAACACGCACGGGGAGGCCGCATGACCATTGCTGAGGCTGACCTGTCTACCTTGCTGTGCATAACACACACAGTATTCTGCGCTCTCCCAGCGAATCATTGCATTGTTAAACTGTGTTGCTTGGACGTGTGTTATCTGACTTTGTTTGTCTCATGTGTCATATATGAAACGCACGAAGAACACGTATTGTGCCTGTATTTTCACTTATTGTTCCGCATTTTTGTATTTTCATACCAACACTTTTATCCCCATCTTGAACCAAAGAGGCCAGAGCCCATGAGCGCAAATATTACGCTAGTATTTGGAGCCTTCTTTGGTGAAATCGTTGAGCAAGCTCCAAGTTTCTTGCTCCAAAGTTTTCGGCGCCGAACATTAGGCTGGTTGTTCATTCTTATTTTTCTTTTTGCACTGAGCCAGCAGGCTATTACCTTCGCTTCGTCCTTTCCTTTCTTCTTTAGTCTTTTGAACTGCCTATAAAGCATCCCCCGAGCATTCCGGAATCCTGTCGCTCGTTTCATCCTCTCCCTGCTCCTTCAAGTCTCATACAGTAGCCTCTTGTCCCGACCGAGCCGTTTTCTCGGAAGAGCGCTGGTCCCTACCGCGCTAAGCGCTATTTTTTCTCCGTGATTTTACGTACTCATAACGTGTTTTCCCCTCACGCCTAGCTGCGCGCGGAACCGCACATTCAACCTTTATGAATTTTCCTTTCGCCACTTTTATCTGCTGTTTCTTTTGCTAAACAAAATCCTAAAAAAAGAGAATCAACTTATCCCCCCTCGTTGTCTCCTCGTCTCCCCGGCACTCGCTATGGCGGAACGCGATCCACTGCAATGTCGCAGCTTTGACTCGACGTGCTTTGCCGAGAAAGCATGTACAGTACACACGAGGTGACGCCGTTCGTACTCTGCGCAAGCGAAAATGCACACCTGACGCGTTACGAGAACTCCGGCGTAATTAAGTAGCCTGGCCTGCAAGAACCTATTTGTAAGTACCACCTTCCTTTTATCTTGAAATCCGTTTGAAAATTATTATGTTTCTTACTGCAATTGCTGCTTTGAGTACGCTCCGAGTTATTTTTTCCGGTAGGAAAAGAAAAAGCGACAAAGCGCTAGGACGACTTCTGTGTGCCTACGTTCAGTGCGAAATTTCTAGCTTGAGGCGTGCGCAAAGGAATGCAACCGCAATAGTGAGAACTATTGTTCATCTTTTGTGGAATGCATTCATTGAACTTTAACCACTTTTGCAATCAGCGGGGTGGGGTTTCATGTGGACCAACACATGCTGTGTTCATGAAGACGTTGATCGTCTATCGTTTGTGCAAGATGAGAATCAGACTTGATTTTTCTTTCACTGCTGCACGCCAGCCAGAATATCTGTAACAGTTGCACACCGTTTCTCTTTCGCTTGCCAACTTGCACGTTTACCAGAAAATACTGAATTCCTGGTTCCAGCTACCTCTGAATTAAAATGCATTGGTCTCTGAAAGGAGTGTTGTGTAGTTTTGAAGTAAGAGTTCAGTTTTCCTTGACGTAAAAATGCACGTGAAGCGACGTAAACTGCTAGCTTTTTAAAAAAAAAATTGCCTCAGTCTCCGGCATTCAGTCTAAGTCGTTGAACTGCGCAAGCCGTCTTTTCATAGATAAATTTAGTCCATAGAGAAAAGAAAGCTTCGTGCAAAGTAGTTTTGACGTCAATTGAGGCGAGATGCTACCACCTGTGGCTTAACATTGCTCGAATAAAAAAGGAAAAAAATAGCTAGTTATTTATAGATACGTAAATATGATAATAAAGCTAAATATACGTACATTTGTATTCAGTGGTAACTTTTACTTTATTGTGAATTTTAAAATCTCTATATGGGGGTGTGAAGCGGCGCATTAAGATTAGAAATCGGTCATTCAGTGCAATGCAAATATGACAAATTTGATCACACATTTTGAGATTAAGGTGGCGATAGTTCTTAAGCATCATTTACAATTTATTCTATAGAATTGTTTTGGGAGTATCATCTCGAGCACTGTGCACCACAAAGTTAACAATTTTTTCCTTTTCCTGCTATGGTCATACTTATGCTAATATTCACAACTGCATCTCTTTACAGCTTCGACGTATTGCGAGGGCATCGTGCAAGAGCTGGACGAAAAATTTGTTTCAAGGCTCACAAAAGTTCTCTTGTAATACAAGTACTATGGGTAGTTCCGGTACGAGTAACGAGTTCAGCGGAGGAAAGTGCCACGAATCACTTTGTCGATGTCTTAGCCATGCCACATCAGCTTGCCAAGCTGCGTAGCCCGACGTGAATACTCAGAAAGGCAGCAAACTTGATAATAACTGGTGCCTCAATAAAATATGTCCGGTAGAATTGTTTGAATCACTTAACTGTTGTCAAGTTATACACTACACTACATCAAGACATATTGCAGCATTACTTGACAGTTTCATGAGTTACAGCAAATCCCACATTACAGTGCAAAACTTCCCACGGTATAGAAAAATACAAACGTGACCTCTATATCAGGCGATAATTCCCTACTAGCGTTGTTGGAAGAGCCATTGGTTTGCCATGTTGGAAATGCGTTTAGCCAGCCACGCAAACCCAGAACTGAAAAGCCACTATTTGTGCATACTGGGCCGTGCAAATTACCTTAGGGTCATTGTTGGCAGTCAGATTGGCTGGATATCCGACCATTTCTGGCGCGAACGATGGGCCATGCTTGGAAGATGTAGTAATTTTCCCAAATAATAATGAAGGACCGATTTTGGTGCCAATTTTGCTGCTGTTATGCCATCTGTGGCCCATTGTTGGCGTGCTGCTTGGGTGATGTTCCTGTAGTCTCCAGGCCTACCTTGGAAGGAGAAAGCTTATGGAAAGTGAACCCGAACGTCGTGGTGTCGCCGGTTGTAAAGTAGGTTTAAGAAAAAGTTCTCAGCCATCAAAATAAGATGAATGGAAGCATCTTGGTTACACTTTCAACACTACAACCTACAAACTGCCTATTCAATGTCACTAAACTGGCTGGAGTAGCTGTGGAGGACTGCGTACGTTACTCATACATGGCTAATTATAGAAAAAATCAAGATGTTCTGATCCCGTACTGAAATGAAGACCTACAACAGTACCTACGCGACCAAGGCGTGGTCTCAGCAAGGAGGCTCACCGCTCACAATCCTGAAGACGGTGGCAAGATCAGAGAAGTACGTCGCAGAACAGTTATCTTGAAATTCGCAAATGATTCTCCACTACTTAAAAGGTTAACACATGGCTTCTGCAGTTACTCTGTAGCTGAAATGTTTGGGCAGCAACACCATGCCACAAATGTAAGAAGCGTGGACATATCTTGAGGCATTGCACGGGGCCTGTTCGCTGCAAAATCTGTGCTGGCCCTTATTCGCACAGGGAATGCACATCCAGATCAGAACCTAAGTGCGCAAAGTGCAATGGCCCGCACACTGCTTCATAGGGATGGTGCATTAAAAAGAAAGCTTCTAGACGTGCACGCACTCCGGAGAAAGTTTAAGGAAAAGCGCCCTTGCGATATGAATCATCACCGAACCCAGAGATGTTTTCACGAATACTACAGACCTTAACCAAGATGCATCAATGCAACAAGACAAGATAGCTGGAAACACATATACAGCATGAGCAGCAGCAGTAAAAAAACAACGTGGCAATCCCGCCGGTTCACCGCCTTCTTCAACGCTGTTGGAGCATTGGACACAAGTCCCGACAAACAGCAACTCTCGCTCTCAGCCTAAGGCGCCGCAACACGACAGCACGATCACCGAAAGGCAGCAAAACGGAAGCACTGAAGAAGATGTCACATGCCTACTGTTTCTGATACTGTTTGCAGCCATCAACGCTCTTGTTCGCGCCAGCCCCTCGTCACAAGGTCTCCCAGAAGCAGAGGCTGTACTTGCAGTGAAGTCGTTGTTGTCGGCCTTCTACGCTCCGTAGGGACATAACACCAGAGAGCAATAATCATGGCTACAGCAGCGACAGCTTCATCGCAGATACAATCTACAACATCATTCGCACAAGCACTATTTTTCTGTAGAACGCTTGTTGTTTACGCTCGAAAATCTCCGATTTCCGGCAGTTCGGGCGAATGTGCCACTTCTCTTTTATAGTAATCTCTGAGTCGCGCGTCAAAGAAAATTTTAGACTGCACGCATACTATTTTCATCATTAAAAACGACCAGATGACGTCAGCAGGTTCCTAATAGGCTTCGCAAGGATATCCCGGCCTGAACATTTTTAGAAGCTGGTTGGTACATACTTTCCGAATTTCTAGCGTAAAAAGACTAGGAGACAAGAAACAAAGTAAACAGGACACAGCGCTGCTTGGTTGATGTGCCGCCTCACAGCGACAACGAATATGTGTGCGCCGTACCGCTAACTGGCGGACAAGTGCACACTCTCATTGGAGTAAATCGTGAACCAGGGAAGCTATTCGACGCTCCGCGGTTTGAAAATGTGATAGCAAGGATGGCCTCTTTGCATATTATTAGAGGAGACTTCAATGCTAACAATGAAATTTGGAGCACATTCAAATGAACCACTAAATGATGCCAGCATATCCTGTCTTCGAGGCCTGGCGACTGCCAGCAGCATTGATGCGGCGATTGTAAAAAGTTAATTGGCCCAAAGCTTTTCCTGGCGAACCGATTTGGAAACACGTGGAAGTGACCTTTACCCAGTCATCATATCTCCGATCCGGGCGCAGACGGCGCCAAATAAATTCCTTATAAAATCTACAGACTGTGATGGCTACATAGAAGATAAAGGATGAAGAATTACAGCCGCAACCCGGAATGATAGCTGGTATCGACAATCGCTCACTGCGCGAGAGAAAGTGCAATAATTACAGGTAAAAATGATAGGCAACCTCAAAATTACGAGGAATTTTAAAGGCTGTTCGGTAGTCCCAGGCGAGCTGAAAGGTAAGTTTTGCACACCAAAAACATTAAAGACCTTCGTGCCTACCGACGGGCACAGCGTCACATTCGGCGCTATCTTGGGAACCTCAGTCGCCAAAGATGGCGCGACTTTTGTTCCACGCTAGATGTGCGGCAGCCAGTAACTAAAATGTGGCAGATTTTTAGGGGCATGCGTAAGCCACTCCAACAGCTTCATCCCCTCGCTGCACTCTCTCTGCATGAACAAAATCCTTAAAAGAAGTCTCAGAAGATAACTGCAGGCTACTGTCAGTGTGGTCAGGGCCTTCGAAACTCCGCAGAGTGTCTGACAGGCATCCTACAGGCAGCAGTGCCATTGTTGGATCTGAATGTTTCTTGCATCCTCATCTTTTTTCCCAGCAATCGCAGAATCAAGCAGATGTACATCTGGTCACGATGAGGTGAACTATGACGCAATCGCAAAGCTACCCCACAACACCTGTCTTCGACTCCTGGAATGTAAAAATTCTTCCTGGAGGACAAATAGAAGCTGGCAAAAAATGTGCCTCATTGGAAACCTTGTAAGCTGCCAACAAGCTATGCAACCTTTCGGCAGATCGCCCTACTTACCTGCGTAGGTAAGCGTATGGAGCGAATGATCTGAAATCCCAAGAAATGAACGGGATCCGACAAAATAGGTCTGCGACTGATAATGTCATCGCCATCGTCTGATAACTGGAAGAGTTCCTTCATACTCGGTACATTCCGATAGCTGTTCTTTTTGGCATCACGGCCGCTCTTGACTCTGACTTTCACCAAGCAATTCCGGCGGCCTTGGCGAGTCTTGGCCTCGGAGCAAAGCTGTACAAATGAATTGAACCCTATTTAAAAGAACGACAAATTTTAGGAGCACTTCAGATGGGGTTTTACTCTTTCACGCAGCGGAGAAAGGCGTACCCGAGAAAGCGGTGCCCAGCCTTTTCCTGTTCAATGTTACCCTTACACGCATGAGAAGAAACCTTACGGGACGAGTGCGCATAACAATTTATGCAGATGACATCAGCGTCTGGAATGGGTCACGTTCACGCTATGCTACCCAGCAACGTCTTCAGGGAGCGTTACAGCCCATGTCAGTGTACCTGGCCCCCCGGTGTCGTCGTCTATCGCTAGAAAAGTTTGCCATTGCTTTTACAAGAAAAAATATCACCCGATATCCGTTCCTCCTAGGTAGACGGTCACTACCGCATGCACGATAACAGCAATTCTTAGGTGTGGTGATAGACTGTAATCTCTCGTGGTCACCTCAGATAAAAAACTTCGCGATAGGTTCAGTGCAGCATCCCAAGTTTTAATGTTTATGGCGGGAACACGGTAAGGAAGCAAGTGCCGTTCAGTGGTTATGCTTGAAAAACCCTGCGTTGAAGGAACCTTCCGCTATTTTGTACTGGTGCTTCAAAGATTTTCTCCAAAAAGTAAGAAGATTCTCGAGGCCGCGTGGAGCGAGGGCTTGCTGACATGCCTTGGCATCCCAAAGATTTCCTCTCCATCAAGAACAGTAGCGGAAGCAGGCTGTCTCCCGCTCGATGTGATTGCCGCACAGGAAGCTATGCGCACTCATCCCCGCCATGTCATACTAGGTAAGAAGCACTTCCAAAAAAATGTCCACCTAACTCACTGCAATTCTAGCTTTGGCGAAGCTGTGCAGCTCCTGCCACTCACCACTGTTAATCAGCCACAGAAACGACTACCTCTGTCTTTTCCTGCCTGGACACTCTCGCCTCTAAAGGTGAAGAAGTTTATTCCAGATGTGGATGCAAAGAGCCGCATGCCACAGGCACCCCTTCTGCAAGCTACTCTAGCCTACTTAGCCGAGGAATACACGGAGGACACCGGCATGTTCACCGACGGTTCAACTACTCCAGAAAACTCTTCTTGTTGCCTTCATGTGCCCTCAACAAGCCAAGTCCTCTCATACCGGCTCCAGCGGGAGACATTCTCTACGACACCTGAGCTTAACGGCAATTAAAAAGCTGTTTCCTATATCCTCCGCCAAACCGCCGGATGATGGGTTATCTTTAGAGAGCTCAGAGCATCTCTGAAGTTCTTGTACAACCTGCTGAACCATACAAATCACCAGCAAATTTCTTTAGCATCGGATATCTGTATCATTTTACTATTGTCGCAGACCACTGCATAATATTTCAGGGGATACCAGCACATTGCGGCATCTGTCCAATGAAAAAGCAATTCAAGCGGCCCGTAAAGGCCACGAACATCGGAGATGCATTCGGACCTTCTTCACGAAATCTGATGAGTCCGAAATGGCTAAAACATTTGCTCCTGAAGAAAAGTATCGACTCTGATTCTTGCCGATATATCACTACCACATCACTACCAATTTCTGCACTAAATCAACCCACACCTAAGATAAAGACTCCCACCCGGAGTTCCTCGCTATTTAGAAATCCTTTAGCACCCACTTCGCCTGAACGCAGCTTTTACAAACGCCTTCCGATACCGTTTCAGTCAAATGAGCAGTGCGCATTGTGATAACTGCGGCTCGAACGAAACTCTAGAACATATCGTGCATGAGTTTCCTGCGCATGCTGTCAAGCGTGCATACTGTGAAAATTACATAGAGAAGCTCTCCCCAGTGCCTCTAACAATGGACAGCGTTTTAGGTCCCTTAGCCTGCACTAGGCAACAGAGACATGCAATGAACTTTTTATTTATATAGCTAAAGGACATTAGACATCTCGACAAACTGTAATTTTAATCTTGCATGCTATCCTGATATATTCTTCACACAGTGAACTTTGTTAGCCCATTTGTTGGACTATGCACTTCATCATTTCATGTGTAACATCATTTCTCGCCGAGCCACTTTAGGACGAATTTAAAGGATGCATTTCATCTTCTCACCTTTTTATTTGTTTTATTTTACTTTTTCCGTATCGCGTACCTTCTGGCTTTATCTCCCAATACCCTTCCCCGTACTGAGCAACATGCCAGTGTTTTTAAGCGCCGGCTAAATACCTTTTTTTCGTTAAAGACCTTCTCTCTCTCTCTCTCTCGCAATCATTACTAAAACATTTTGTGTTAGTTAAATACTTTTTCTTGTTGACAAAGTTGAATAAAAGTTTGCTTGGCGAGTTTGACTATTGAAACCACTCGGCGCAGTCGTCATAATAAAAGGGCGCATCGTCTTAAAAGGGTCCTAAAAAGATGCCTACTGAGGGCATAAAAAAGCCAAAATATTGAAAGATTGCATCTATTATCCTTGTGCAAAAATGTTTATTATAACGTATGTAGCACCAGATAAATCTGCGATTAAAAACGGATTACAAGTTTTTTCTCTTTATTAACCCACCAGAAGAGGGAGACAAATAAAGAGTACAAGAAGACACCAAACTCCGCCCACGCAGCGCCACGCAGCCAACTCAGCTCGGTTTATTTTTTTTGCTCGGTCGCGCCCCGGCCACGGCGAGACAATTCAAAATAGTGTAGGAAAGGAGACACGCCGCGGTAACCTGCCGAACGAGCACCCCGCCTTTGTTGTCGTTTTTGGAGAACCATTTAGAAAGCCTCTTACTGCTGACGTTACGAGCGCTGCATGACGCTTTTCGCGCCGTTTCGCGCGGAAACCCGTCATTGCCGGCCGCCACGAGCAGCGAATGCGGGAAGTCTTAAAAAGTATTTGTGAATTATCGGCTCACTTCCCAGGCCTTGCATGCGGCGTGCACACTCAGAGGCATTTGCTCTGCACAATGCACTCATTTGATAGCACTTTCTGATCAATATTCCAGGGACCCTTCAATTATTACTTGACTATGCACTCAAGCTTGCTCTGTATAAATTCTGAGGCTGGTCCATAAAAGAAATATGGAGCAAGAAATTTCGAATTAGCTGAAAAAATTCACGGATAAAAAGTTTGAGCAAAGTTCTTAGAGTTCTTTAGAAGTGCGAATTGATTTCGAACAAATAGAAATATTTATTTCTTTAAACATGTTAAAACTTGTTGAAATCACTGTAAACTGCTTCTAGTGTGCAGCCGTTAAACTAGGATTTTAGCAGTTGTCTTTTCAAGCTGAATCTTCGACTATATATAGTCAAGTGTCATTCTGTTATAGTTACCCGATTACCTCAGACAGCACCATACTTGTCAACGCCTCACTGACTATCACTCTCTGGGGCCACTTTTTCACAATTCTTTGGCAATATAATTTGGTGTTAACACTTTCCCCTTTATTTTTCTTGTATCAAGATGCTTAATAAAAGCGGTGGTTACTTTTGACGCAGTCAGAAGGAAGTGTACGGACGCTGCTTCAATTCTCCTCGCACCCTTTGCTTATTGAAACACTGGATCGAAACACTACCAGTCGGCATGACCGCTCTTACAGCGATCATGTTTTTTGAATCGAAGTCTATATATATATTGGCAGTATCAGTCTACTCGGTAAACCGCTTAGTGAGTTTTTAGCATTAGTACCGGTGTCACAGCAGCATATCATCTTACAACGGATAACCCCGAAAATTATGGCACCTAACGTCTACCTTATTACTCAGTTGATTGTATCGTCTGCTAGTAATGACTGGCTTGGACGCTCAGGCAGTGGTTCCCTACCTCGCGATGCACCTTATTACTGAGCATACAATGCTCCGCATTCAAAAATAGTGACACCCTCGTGGCAAACAGTGTGAGAAGATGACGCGCTTCTGAGACACGGGTGAAAAAACATGCGCACGCACCATCTCTCCCCTTGCCTCCCTTTCGTTTTCAGAGAGCCCTGCGGCGAGATTTATTTAATAATACTTCCCAAGTGAGATGTTTCCTTGCCTAACGGGAACCTCGTAGTCGTCACTGGCCAAGGGAATATGTAACGGTGAATGCAGTGACAGCGAGTTCATCGGGCTGGTGGCTGAAGCCGCTTAACCCGTCAAATTTTGATTAGGAACCGGAAAGGGTAGCCTGCATGGCCGAGAGCTAAGACGACAACCAATCATCCGGTCTCAACGAGGAAGTGAATTCGACGGATTTCCGATCTCTACTCCACAAAACCACTCAGTTTTGAGAGGTGCTCGACTGCCATTGTTAAAATAAGACGGTGGTGCGCGAATTGATGCACTTCAAACAACGCTAACTATAGCAAAAAGGAGCAGTTTACCATTACTGCAGTTTCCCCAGAAACAGGGCTCACAGGAGTGACCACAGTATGCGCCAAGATTGACTCACCGGCGCTCATCTTGCGTTATGGAAGGAAAAAAATTGAAAAACTGTTGCCCCTATTGGAAGTTTGACCAACCTTATTTTTAACATGTACTCACCAGCGCTGGAAATGACAATATATTTGAGAACCTGCGGGGCAAGTCACCTTGCTTAGGATGGTGGGTATGCCTCTAGGTATCGTAAGCCACACCAAACACGGCAGTGTAGGTTCCAAGCAAGTGTGCAGTTTTACGAAAGCGGCCAACTTTTCTGCGACAACTGCTAAGGAATGGCCTTGTCATCAGTCTTTGAGTGCAGGATAGAAACATACCACGGTTAAGCTCCTGCATCACTATCAAGCATTCATTTCGTATCAGGCCCACAGCTCACCAGTACTGTAATGACTAGAGTGATCACCTATGCAAAAAGCCATGGTGTAGCCTTTTAAGAGCACTTACATTCGCATACTTCAAGAGAGCAGTGCTAGGATCACCATTACATAGCTGGAAGGACATGTCGAAAATCCCAGGAGTGTGCAAATCTAAAGAGCCACGTGCGAGGCACGACTCAAGCAGCGCCCAAACGCCTTAGACTCGCCTCTGGAGCTTCAGTAATATAGCAGTAAAACAGCGGGAGCAGCCCCAGAGTAACAGAGATTGCGCAGTTGCATCGAATCTGTGGTCAGCTTTATAGGTCGGCTCGTTCAGAATATGAAACTATAGAAAGTAAATGAGAGTGTTTGAAGAGCTCAGTAAAACAGAATGATGGGCCAGTTGGTAACGATCCAGCTAAAACGACGCACAAAAACACGAAAACACAGGTAGAACAGGACGGACAAGAGCGCGCACCCACCATAACGGTTACGTCCAGGGGGCAACAATTCTTTTCAAGGCCGTAGGTGTAGGACATCGCTCTGCATGTCGCCGAAGCCAAAAGTGCAGAACACATAGCACATTGCTCAACGAGCGGAAGAGCACACAAAAAACAGCTAAATGATGGAGAAATAGAGTTTACTAAATTAGAAAGTTAGGCCAGTGGCTAGCAAATTTGCTAAAGTATGTTACGCTTCGTGCGCATTTTCACAGTCAATATATTGGCTGATGGTCTTGCTATTCCTGTAAAAATTTCAATAACACTTGTTCTCAAAACACTTTTGGCGCATCTTTAAAACGCCAATAACGTTACAGGAGTGAGTAGAATTTGGCGACAGCCCAAAACAAGAAAATTAGGACTCGGCGTTGTAACTCCTGGGCACGTATATAGCTCTTGAATATGAATTAGAAGAACGTTGCAATGTATGATATAAAAAATGGCAGAAATATATCTATCCACCTACCTCCGTTGCCATCATGATGCCTTGTTTGTCATGTAGTTTCTTCTTCCATCCAATTCCTAACGGAAACCAAGTTCTGCTGTTAATATAAAACGTTACATTTGTCTTCTTTACTTGTTGCTGACTGAGCTGTAGAATTGTGATATTCGTAAAAATATTAAACGGAGTGTAGAAAGGGTTCGTTATCTTCACCCAGAAGCTTATCTTCTCAACATGCGGATGGATCTCCTGGTAATCTTTCAAGTTTGGGGTACAGGTCACTGCTTCTACGTTTGCTCTTATTCCATGCCTGGAAAGATACATAGCGCAGTAGATTAGACACATTGTGGTTGCTTTTAGCCTTGTCACTTGCGCTCTGTGGATCACTCTGCAAAAAGATTGAGCTGTACTCTTTCGCATTACTGAATAACTTTAAGCTTGTACAGCAAGGTGTGCTCTTCACAACGCTCTGTATCTTCGGGTGAAGTTTATGTTGAGCTCAAGAGTGATGTCGAAGGTGATTTCAATATGATACAGAACCATGAGTATCGCTACATTTGATCATACTGCAGATTTGCGTAGTGCGCCAGAAATAGCCGTCCGTAAAATTCCTTCTTCTGTGGGGATTTTTTCTGCGATAAAGAAAAATATTAATTTAAGCTCTTTGTGCAACTATTAATCAAAAAGATAATAGAAACTTGATGACATGTCGAGTTTACGATAGCCTTATTATACTGCAATCAGCAAGAAGTCGCTTGCTGATAAACCATTCTTGAAAATCGAGTTGATGCAATGTCTTACTTTCTAATATCTCTGTCGTTTGTGGCACTGATGACATCCTCTTGAGTGAGGCTCCAAGTTGTAATATTTTGCATTGTTTGGTTCAGTCGCTGAATGTATTCCATAGCTCGTTTCGTGAGGTCCAACGTTTTTCCTTGAACTGAGCAAAAATTGATTGTTAGCATTGTCAAAACCTGAAATTATACGTTGCTGAATAATGAAATTCAAAAAGAATGTATATTCATAAAGCACATGAGAACACAATAAGCTACATGTCATTCCCCTTTACTTCTGTATCTGGTATATTATTTATAGCTATTATTTTTCACAAGTTATAAATAGTAGTAACTACCAGCGCGAGTACACTGGAGGTTGCTAGAAAGCTGGGTACGAAAATAAGTAATAAAAATATTGGACTCTCACTTACATGTCAGGTTAGACATCAGTTGGTAAGTATATCAGGCAAAATATACATGTTTATGTTCTCATTCATTTAATCGCTACTTACTTCAAAAATGCACATAAAAATTTGCGGAAAAATAAATATTCATCCTGAAAGACGCCGGCACTCTACCACTTTCTTCATGACTGCAGATGCGACTAAATGCTCGCGAGATGAGAGCAGACAGTGCCAAATCCGCAATATTGGAAGTTGCAGCCAGTCTTTTTCGTCGTCATTGAAGGTACGACAAACGCCGAATACGAAGCGAAAGAACTAGCGGAGCAGGACACATTCACAAGAAATGAAGTTAACAGGAACAATGCAGCCCCCTGAAGGAGACTGAAAATTGTAGCCGAGCCTGAGGCAGCCTGGCCTGAAGGAGACTGAACATGTACAGAGACACCCGAAGATGAAACATGGAATTTAAGAAGCACTAGATTTTGGCCCAGCTCTTGCTTGATACAAGGTAAATAACGAGCCGTATAAAACGCGTTCACAAGAAGTTAACAGGGACGACGCACCTTCCTGAAGGAGACTGAGCATGGCAGCCTAGACTGGGGCAGCCTGACCTGAAGGAGACTGAACATGTACAGAGACACCCGAAGGTGTAGCATGCAATTTGAGAAGCATGGGGTTTTTGCCCAGCTTGTGATTGATACAAGGTAAAGAACAAATGGAATAGGGCGCGTTCACAACAGAAGACGCAGGTGCTTTACTTTATCATCATCATCATCATCATCAGCCTGACTACATCCACTGCAGGGCAAGGGTCTCTCCCATGTCTCTCAAATTAATTCCAGAAGAAGGCAAATACGGGCTGGTTGGTACATGTTTTACGAATTGGAAAAACAGCGGAATCAAAGACGAGACACAAGAAAAGCACAAAACACCAGCGCTGGTGTTTTGTGCTTCTCTTGTGTCTCGTCTTTGATTGCGCTGTTTTTCCAACTCTCAAATTAACCCTGTCATTTGCCAGCTGCGCCAACCCTTTGCCTGCAAACTTCCTAAACTCATCCGCCCACCTAACCTTCTGTCGCCCGCTGCTACGCTTGCCTTCTCTTGGAATCCACTCCATTAATTTAAGGACCAGTGGTTATCTTGCCTTCGCATTATATGCCCTGCCCTAGCCCATTTCTTCCTCCTGATTTGTTGTAGGATGTCATTAAAACGCGTTTGCTCCCTCACTAAATCCGCCCGCTTCCGGTCTCTGAACGTTACACCTAACATTTTTCTTTCCATGGCTCGCTGTGCTGTCCTTGACTTCAGCTGAACCCTTTTCGTTAGCCTCCACGTTTCTTCCACGTACGTGAGTACCGGTAAGACACAGCTGTTGTACACTTTTCTCTTGAGGTATATTGGTAACCTGCTATTCATGATCTGAGAGAACCTGCCATATGCGCTCCACCCCATTCTAATCCTTCTAGCTGTTTCCCTCTTATGATCCGGATCAGCTCTCACCACCTGCCCTAAGTAGACGCATTCCTTTGCCACTTCAAGCACCTCGCTGCCTATTGTGAACTGCTTTTCACTTGCTAGACTTTTGAACATTACTTTGGTTTTGTGAATGTTAATTTTTAGACGCACCGTTCTGCTCTGTCTAACTCATTGATCATTATTTTCAGTTCATGCCCTCAGTATTTCAGCATATGGCAATGTCATCATCGAATCGCAGGTTAATTAGGTATTCTCCCCAACTGTTCCCAATTCAGGCCTCGGTATACCTCCTGTAAACAGGCGGTGAATAGCATTGGCGAGATCGTGTCACTTTGCCTGAAGCCTTTGCTGATCAGAATCTGCGTTTGGTATCTTCTATTTGAATTTGGTACCTTGCATATAGTACGAACTAGCTCAAAAAGCTGTAGTTTTTGAAGCCTCTTACCAAGCGTCATATTGTAGCCGCCGAACAAACCCGACTTCTGCGGCAGAGCCCTCGTCGTGTGTCGTCGAGAGAACACCAAGCCGTCCATTGCAGGACGACGTCAATCAGTCGGGACAGAGCTCATGAGCGCCGCTCGTTGTACTGTTCAAAACGGCTAATTATAGGCTTAGTTTCGGCGTAGAGTAGTGTCGCTTATACTGGATAATTAAGAAAGGTGTGTACCACCTACCACGCATCGACGAATGTCTGGACGGACTGCGCAGTGCTAACTACTTTTCTTGAATTTAAAGAGCTGATACTGCCAGGCTGAGATAGACGAAAGGAACCGAAAGAAGACCGCCTTGTTCACACCAGACGGGATCTTCAAGATCGAGGTTATGCCGCATAAAATTTTCTAACACGTGCTAATTTGCGGAGTTCATGGACATTATTTTAGAAGATATGGGGTTGCAAACCGCTCTCGCGTACTATTACGACTTTTGACTCTTCGCGACAAACTTCGCGGGGCAACTACAGAAACTAAATCATGGTCTGGACGCAATCAAGCCTCCTTTAATTATTGTCAAGGCAGAAAAATGCCGTTAAATAAGAACGGAGTGTGGCCCACGCCATGGAAGACAGTTGCTATTGCACATTTTCCGCAGCTTGCTATTAAGAGAGCCGTCCGAACATTTTTGAGATTTTCATGAAAGAATTTCTCGTGAGTTGAGTTGAGTTGTTGTATGCTACAGGTGAGATTACCCTTGCTTATCCTGCCAGCAATTTCTCCACCGTAGCGTCAGTTATATATTTACAATGAACTAAATCCTGTCGGATCTGCCCCGCTATGCGCACAGGCACTT
Source organism: Amblyomma americanum (assembly GCA_030143305.2). Lineage (NCBI taxonomy): Eukaryota > Metazoa > Arthropoda > Arachnida > Ixodida > Ixodidae > Amblyomma > Amblyomma americanum. The sequence continues at coordinate 119,186 of JARKHS020031599.1, read as the reverse complement.
ATAATAGCACATAGACTACTCCCGCAGTCATCAGCTATGCACACATTCACTCACAGCAGAACATAGTCCACTCCAGAAGTCACCATCTGTGCACATATTATGTCATACTAGAACACAGTCCATTGCAGTGGCCACCATCCATGCGCACATTCACTCATAGTACAACGTAGTCCACTCCAGAAGGCACCATCTATTCACACATTCAATCACAGTTGACCATAGTCCGTTCCTGCTGTCACGATATGGAGGCAAGATCAGTGTCCTGCAGAAATGTTAAAAGAAGGCATGTAACCTCCCTTTTGCATGTCTGGTTTCCACTCGGGTAGACAATGTCCTGAACTGTACTGTGAAGAGCTCCTGTCTTCTTGAAGGAAGCGAACATCACATACCTTTCCGCGTTGTACTCTGGGCAGTACACAATATAACGTTCTATATCCCCGCACACACCACATAAAGAACTTAGCGGAGATGATGCCATGCCCGTCATATGCATCCAGGCAGGAGTACGACAGAGGCCGAGCGAGTTCAATGTAGTAGAGTGGCCTGGGATCTCCTTAGTCCCCTGGTAACACAAGGCTTGTGGGGCGCACTCCATAGGGTACTGAAATTATCGAGAACCGTTTCTCTGAAGAGTCTCTTTTCATCCTGAGGCACTTTTTTGATGGATACCTTGAGAGAGCTTTATGGGCGAGATTGTCTGCCACCTCACTGCCTCTGACTCCTATGTGAGAAGGCACCTATTGGAAGTATAGAGTAAACCCTCTGCTGTGCAGATTCTGCACCAAGCGTAGAGAGCTTACAGACAAGGCATCAGGAGGTAAACCGCGCTATAACCTCTGAAGGGCACATTTTGAATCAGTTAGGATGACAACAAGACTGTAATTTCGTAAAGCCGCCTCAGTAGCAATGCTTTCAGCCGTTCTGGAGGATACGACAGCAGTAAAGCGTACAGACCACTTACAGTCCATAAAAAAAAGAATGTAAAAAGATGCTGCGCTGCTTGTTTCAACTTGTCCACAGAACCATCCGTGAAAATTTGAAGATGGTGGACATACCCTTTGTACAAATGTTCAAGTACGAGCGAACGCGCTGCTGAACAAGGAAAGCTGCGCTTTCCGCTCACACGGGGAACTGTGACCTTACAGTACAGGGTGGCAAAAGACCAGGGGAGTTTCGACCGTTTCATTTGCCTTCGAAAATTGAGGCCTAAAGAAGAGAGAATATTAAGAGCCAAGTACGCCTTCGACTCATAACTCTTGCAGAGCCGCTAGAGAAGGAATCGTCAAGCTACCGTCTCTCCTTGGCGTCCAATATGCATTAGTGGTCCCTGAGAAGCGGCAAGGCTAAAAGGTTTCAGTAGACTCATGAAGTACTGCCTTGTTCGCAGCCGCCTAAGGAACTTCAATGGCGCTTCTTAGGCCCTTTCTATGGAAAACTTCGAGACGTTCAAGGTGTGATACGGATGGGGAAATTACAGGTAATTGATACATTATGCGACTGACCACCAACGCCTCATGAAGTTTTACTATTGAAGAAGGATGGTTTCTCGATTGCTCACTTGCAATTCTAGGGATTACATTGAGACGCGAAGATAGAGATGAGACAATCGCGTCGCCAGCTAATTGCCACTGTAGACGGGAGTCAATAATGACACAGAAAACACGTGTGATTGAACTGTCGTATCTAAGAGTGACTAAGGTCTATCTGCAACCGCGCTTGACGTCTTCCTATACCTGGAAACAGAACAAAATCGGATTTTTCCACTGATAGAGACAATCCCACACCTTGAAGGTGAGCTTGTACCGAAAGTGTTGCCTATCGAGCTATCAGGGTTAATCCCATGTATTGGTAGCCAGTAATCGAAATACAAATGTCGTCAGCGTAAATTGACATACACACTTGCCTAAATTATTTTTGAAAGGAATCGGGAAGGCCAGCCCTTACGACGGTAAAGAGCGTGAGGGAAAGAACACTTCCCTGAGGCACACCTCGTGAGAGAACCCTTTCGGTGCTTCAGGTACTCCCTAATCGTACACGAACCGCACGATCACTGATAAACGTGTAAATGAATCTTAACATTTGGCTCTGTATGCCCATGCCTTGCAAACTGTTCGGAATTCAGCTCTGAAACTTGTTGTCCATGAACTTAGCTACACAGGAGGTCAATGACACAAGGCGATAAAGGCAAGATCCGTTATGTATTTGCCAGGCTTCAGTACTTTAAGTACATATGCCATCTTCCGTGACGGAGGAACATCACAAGTTCCCGTACCCGATTGATGAAGTTTAGGAGTTTCTTCCTGAGTTACAAGGGCAGATTATGCAGCATCTGGTTGGTTATACCGTCGGTACCTGGTGCGCACCGGCGCCGCAGGCCACTGAGCGCAGTATGAAGATTAATAAATGTGAACGGGACGTCCATGATCGACCTGGAGGAAGCAGGTGGTGTATATATATTCATTCCAGAATTAGCACGTACAAGTGCGCCTGCAACGCCTCTGTCAAGCACGCAATAGGTTTTTCCTTGCGTATTGCAAGTGCTTCAAAAGGCTTCGAAGTGCGAGTTATTTCACCAAGTCTGCCAATAACTCGCCATATTCTCGTCATCGTTGAGAACACGGTCAAACTAGGGGCCAATGAGGCCCATTTCGACCTCTAGAGCTTGTTTGTGTGCCGTCTAATGGCAGATTTCAGCCTATAGAAGGTCGGGTTCAAGTCCCTGTCGTCCTTCTTCAGCATGAGTTGTCGCTCCGCCTTTCGTCTCGCTGCGCAAAGGTTCCTGAGTTTTAAATCCGGGGCCGGAAAATTATCAAGTAACTTGACCGCCGTAGTTGATGCCAACTTACTAGAAATCATTTAGTGAATAGCATCACCAGAAGCACGTTCTAGATGCTCTCTGTACTGGTCCTATTTGACCACACTGATGATTTTAGGATCACGCATGCGTAAGTCGCCAGCAAACAGAAAAATCGAATAATGATCACTTCCCATGTGTCAGGTGAATGAAAAGTTAGGTCTATAGATGCTGCTGAGGCAGGAGTCCGGAAGAAAGTGGGACTTCCGTCATTGGCAACACACAGGTCCAGGAGAGAGAGGGTTTATTGACGGGAAAGACAGAGAGGTTGGCCTGAAAAATAAATATCTGGCCTGCTACTCTGCACTGGGGACGGGAACAGGAGAATAGAGGGTCACGATGGGGGATGATGATGATGGGAATAGGCAGATGGAAATATACATAAAGAAAAAAGAAACACATTCTTACATCACCAACGCGAGGCGAGGTCCTTGTCCCTTAAATAGCGTGAGAGCGCTACGAGTTTGCGTCCACGGGAGTCCGTGTTGCTGTCACCCCAGACGGCATGATGGGCGTTGAAATCTCCACACTTGATTTGAGGAGCTGGGAAGCGGTCGCAGAGCTGCTGTATAAACAAATCGAACGCTACCTTCTTCCGCGAGGGCACGTACACGGATGCAAAAGAAAGGGTTCGAAAGCCGTGCTGTATTCTCACAGCTGCTACCTCAATGTCATTCGTGCAAAGATCCGTAACGCTTAAAGAAAGATGTGGAATTTCTCTTCTTATGTAAAGAGCGGCACTTCCTACAGGAAATGACTTTATGCTGCAGTTTTTATGGGCGGCATATCTAGTCAAACGTGTGCCGCTTGGCAGGCCATTTTCCGACGGGGCAAATACTGGAACACGGGTCTCTTTCAAGAATAGTTTAGTTGAGCTAACCGACTTAAAATCCCAAAGCATTTTTATTACAAAGTAAACGGAACTTTTCAGGCGGACATTAGTACCATAAGATTTAACACCATCCGTATTAGATCGAAAGGAAGTTTGCTGTGAAGGTGGTAGTCATGGACACAAAAGAAAGCACCAGCTGTAGGAAGTTCCGGTTACCAGGCGGCATCGCGGGAACATGTGAACGCAAGGCCTCAAACAAAACATGAAGAAGGTCAGACACACCTTGATTTTCGAGCTCCTTATTTTGCGCAACGCACTCACAATATCGACAAAAGATGCCAATGGGGACACACTCTTGGCCGGAGTAGCTGGTTTTCTTGTCACTAGTTTGCATGAGAGTCCCCGTTGCCGTCGAGTCTGGCTGTGGTCCGTTCGCTCGGGAACACAGACACTTTTTGCTGGAGGTCGAACAACCGACTCGCACGCAATAGACTTTGGCGCCTTGGTGGACTCAGGTCTCTTAGGGACGTTGTTGGGTAACGCAATGTCAGACTATAACACTGGGAACTCGTCAAATCCTGGCACAGGCTTCTCAGTCGGTTCGGTTTTGGGACCAGCAATGAAGGATATTCGACGGTGCAGAGCGCTCACGCGGAAGAGGCAGCCTCCGAAACTCGCTGGATTATCACCACCGCAATTGGTACAAGCAAAATCGGCCTTGCAGGCTTTAAAGTCGCGTCGCCACCGCACCGCTTACAGCGTCGATCCTTTATGCAAACTTTGGCCACATTCTCCAAATCATTACCATCTAAAACACCGTGGATGAGCTTCAGTTAAATTGTCAACTGCATATTTTGTGAATCCCAGATCAATTTTTTCGGGGCGCTCTGAGTTGGGAGCGAATGTCAGTACGATAGAGTTGGTAGGTTTCGCTGCCCATTACTTTTGTTGAGACTGCACACGACGCACTTGTGGTTTCAAGTAATCAAGTAGGTCGTTTTCAGAGTACCACTTTGGTACACCCTTAGTAATACAGGTGGGTGTCTCGACGGAAGAGCAGGTTGACAAGCTCATGCATTGCTCTCAGACTGGTGACATCAAAGTTAAAGTGCGTCAGCCCCATTCCTACATGAAGAATTTCTCGGGACTTGCGAGCCTCTAACTGTTCCAAAGCTTCAGATAAAACCTTTCAAGAAGTTTAAACGCCATTTGGAAGCACCGCCAGTATTCGCCCCGTTTCACGAAGAAGCCCAGACTGAAATATAAACTGACGAAAGCAGCTTGGTTTTAACCGCCATGCTAATCTCAAGGTAGGAAGGAGTAGAGCTTACGCCTAACTTGGGACGAGCATGGCGCCTACACAAGCCGGTTGCTGTCAGAAACCAGAGGCTAGCTACTCGACTACGCAAAAAGAGTGGCTCTCTGTTTTCTGAGCATCATCGCAATTCCACGAGTACATGTACGAACGCCCATGCAAGGTTCTCATGTCCACACGTATTTTTCTGACTTGAAAATTTGAAAGACCCCTCCGGCCGCCTCGGTCGGTGGAACCTTCAGCTAAGGAGCTCGACGTTATCTTTGTCTACAAGTCTTGTCGGAAACATTCCGCCGCAGACGTCTGTCGCGAGCTCCCGACGACCCACTACAGCGAACGAACAGTGACGAGGTACACCTGGGAGATATGAAAGCTCCCAGGAATAGCTGCATAGCAATGGAACAATAAAAAAAAACCATGTGTGTAACGTTAACAGACAGGAAGAGAGGCAGAGTGGATGAGTGAACAAACGCGGAGTAATTAGATACTACACGAAATCAAGAGGAAAAAATAGGCTTGTGAGTGCATTTGTTCCGAAGGCAAGATAACCGTTGGTCATTAAGGGTAATGGACTTTATTCCGAGGGGAAGCAAGCGCAGCAGGGGGCGCCAGGAATTTAGGTTAGACGATCTGATTAAGACGTTTGAGGGGACACGGTGGCCGCAGCTGGCTCAGGACAGGGTTAACTGGGGAGATATTAGAGAGGCCTTTTCCATGCAATGGGCGGAATCAAGCTCATGATGATCAAGAAGCGGCATCTGACCTGCATAGAGCGAAGGCCGGGAGATTTGTATCAGCGCAGCAGGGAGCTACCAGACAACAAAGAACGCTCGAGCCACAGAGTGCATGATACCATATTATGATGCATAAATTATATTTATTATATTTATCATGGCTGTCCTTTTGCTTTAACTGTTTCTGACACCCTTTATGTAGTACTATTACAGGGGAAAATCTGAAAATCCGAGTGCTATATTTGTGACCTCCAATTTCGCAAAAATAACAAGAATGAATCAAAAGTTACATTCATACATCATGCATACTTCTACGCTCACGGAGTTTCAACCTTTTTCTTCAAGGACACAATTTTGACGAATCAAATATTTTCATCCTCATTCGAAGCTGTCTCCGGGACGAAAAATTAGGTACTGTATCCTTCGATCTAATATTCTGTCACGTCATGGAAGAAAAGATTTGCAGCATAAGGCAGCACTTCATAGAACACCACAGAACTTAGCGACGTGGATCTTTATTTATTGCTAATGTAAAGTGTTACTTTTTAAAACACACAATGACCCTACCAGTCTGTCTAGCATGGTTTTCAAATCTAGCCGTCATCACCGACTTCGTGCAAAAGAACGCTCACACACACACACACACACACACACACACACACACACACACACACACACACACACACACACACACACACACACACACACACACACACACACACACACACACACACACACACACACACACACACACACACACACACACACACACACACACACACACACACACACACACACACACACACACACACACACACACACACACACACACACACACACACACACACACACACACACACACACACACACACACACACACACACACACACACACACACACACACACACACACACACACACACACACACACACACACACACACACACACACACACACACACACACACACACACACACACACACACACACACACACACACACACACACACACACACACACACACACACACACACACACACACACACACACACACACACACACACACACACACACACACACACACACACACACACACACACACACACACACACACACACACACACACACACACACACACACACACACACACACACACACACACACACACACACACACACACACACACACACACACACACACACACACACACACACACACACACACACACACACACACACACACACACACACACACACACACACACACACACACACACACACACACACACACACACACACACACACACACACACACACACACACACACACACACACACACACACACACACACACACACACACACACACACACACACACACACACACACACACACACACACACACACACACACACACACACACACACACACACACACACACACACACACACACACACACACACACACACACACACACACACACACACACACACACACACACACACACACACACACACACACACACACACACACACACACACACACACACACACACACACACACACACACACACACACACACACACACACACACACACACACACACACACACACACACACACACACACACACACACACACACACACACACACACACACACACACACACACACACACACACACACACACACACACACACACACACACACACACACACACACACACACACACACACACACACACACACACACACACACACACACACACACACACACACACACACACACACACACACACACACACACACACACACACACACACACACACACACACACACACACACACACACACACACACGCACGCACGCACGCACGCACGCACGCACCACACACACACACACACACACACACACACACACACACACACACACACACACACACACACACACACACACACACACACACACACACACACACACACACACACACACACACACACACACACACACACACACACACACACACACACACACTCACACGCACACGCACAATATAAAATCACCAAAAATTGAAGAAACAGGATTTAATTCACGACGTTTCGGCTGGCGGACCAGCCTTTTTGGAGACACTCGAGACACTTTTTGACACTCGAAAAAGGCTGGTCCTCCAGCCGAAACGTCGTGAATTAAATCCTGTTATGTTTCTTCATTTTTTGGTGATTTTATATTATATTCACCAAATCAGCTGCCAGAAATCACTTTTGGTATATATATATATATATATATATATATATATATATATATATATATATATATATATATATATATATATATATTTACGAATTATTATCCCACTGATGAGCATAACACATTAAAAAAAAATTAACGTTCCCCTATGCACCTTGGTTTCGGTGACTGTTGGCTCCCTTCATAAATTTGTCAAACGGGCCCCTCATTTCCTTTAACTTGTCTGCTGATAGCTTAACGAGGGTCTCGGTTCTGGCAGTCTTAATGCCAAAGGTAGCATAAGAAGGCTCTCGCACAGTTTCCGCTCTCACCGTTAGATGACGTTCTACGTCACGCTCGCGGTATTACAGGACGTGCTACGTCCGCCGCTATGGTCGAGGGTGGCGCTGGTGAACACTCTCAAGGCTCGCTTACACCCAGTAAACATAAATACCCACGAGAGCAGCAGATTGGACAGCCATCGCCGTAGCTCAGTTGGTAAGAGCACCGGACGCGATATTCGGAGGGGGTGGGTTCGGATCCCACCGGTGGCATAGTTGTTTTTTCTGCTGCTTTATAAGTAATTTTCTTTAAGCGATTTATTAATCTAAGAATTATTATCCCACTGATAAGCATAACACATAAAAAAAAAATTAACGTTCCCCTATGCACCTTGGTTTCGGTGACTGTTGGCTCCCTTCATAAATTTGTCAAACGAGCCTCTCATTTACTTTACCTTGTCTGCTATTAGCTTAAAGAGGGCCTCGGTTCTGGCAGTCTTGATGCCATAGGTAGCATAAGAGGGCTCTCGAGCAGTTTCCGCCCTCGCCCTTAGATGACGTTCCACGTCACACTCGCGGTATTACAGGACGTGCTACGTCCGTCGATATGACGACTGTGGCGCTGGTGAACACTCTCAAAGTTCGCTTACACCCAATAAACACAAATACCCGCGACAGCAGCAGATTGGACAGCCGTCGCCGAAATCAAGGTATGACCTCGGGCGACGCTGCGGCTCCGCCCAGCGGATGAAACAGCATTGACGGGTTGGCCGAACTCACCCGCCTGCTCCCCCCTCGGCTGATGCTATGCACTCTCTGATTTTCTTAAAATTAAGAAAAATAATGGACAAACGAATCAGGCATGACCTTCACGTAATGTCCCTCAAAATATACCTCGAAGCAAATACGGTACCCAAGTGCCTTTCCGTGTCTTTACCCCGGTCGATGAATAATTTCTCGAAAACCCATAGCCTTCCTTGGAGACAGGAACTGCTTAACGCATCCCTAAACCTGTTGAAAATGACTATAGATTATTGCGAAGAGGCGTTGGCATCAGTTAGCCGTGAGGAGAGACGGGCTGGTCACCTCATGATACTTTCAACAATAGAGATGGACGAGCTTGAATTTTTCCAGTCCAGCAAAACCGCACAATTCTGGGATAAAAAATGCAAAAATTCTCGCGAGATAACATCCAGCTTGATGAGAGAAGATGGTTCGCCGTGGCATCACAATCACAAAAGAATATAAAGCAGCATGACTAAGCTCATAAGCCTTCAAGAAATCATCCAACCTTATTAAATCAAACATTGGATGGTTCAGACCTTCAGGAGAATTATATTAACCTCTCAGACGCTCGTCTAAACAGGGAGGAGAAATCAGTCTTGTCACACGAACTGAAATTCTGTCCATATACAGGCCGCTATAATGAATACCAAATAATGGAGGATCTCAACAACTTTTCTTAGTCTGAGAGTGCGGGAATACATCTCCGATAAGCCGAACCAAAACTGTAACTCATTCCCTCCTTCCCAGGAACAATGGACACCAAGATCTGACAGGAATAAGCATCTCGACATGTATATAAAGCAATACAGCGAGACATTATTCAAGATTTCAAGACACAGAAACCCGGACCACCGAACATTTCAACAGAGGAATGTAACGCTTTAGAATCAATAAGCAAAGGAACGGATATTGTCATTAAACCCGCTGACAAAGGAGGCGGCATAGTAATTCTAGACAAAGAAAAGTACAACCGGGAGGGATATCGTCAGCTCAACAACTCCAATTTCTATAGGTTACTCTCATCAGATCCCACCGTTGAGCACCGAAAAATCACAGCAAAAACCTTAAAACAACTTACAGATGAAGGCGAGTTACCATCACGAATAAATGAAGCACTGACGGCATTACATGCTTCTTCAGGCCGCTTCTACATGCTCCCAAAAATACACACAAAAAATCATCCGGGTCGACCGATAGTTTCAGGCATTGGCACACTCACAGAACTAATCTCCAGCTACATTGATATTCTCATCAAGCATCTCCCTCCTAAACATACATCTTACATTCTTGACACTAATCACTTCCTGAAAGAACTATCTCAGTTTACCGATCGAGAAGGTGACTTTTTGGTTACCGCTGATGTAGTTTCTTTGTACACCAACATGCCGCATGATTGTGGCATCCGAGGTCTGGTCGCATCCTATGGAAAACACAAAAACGCTGATGCTCCTAGCCAAAGTACCATCGCTGCACTTACTAATCTGGTCCTCGAACTCAACTCTTTCGAATTCGACAATCCTTTTTACCTAGAAAGGAGTGGTACCGCTATGGGAACGAAAATGGCGCCAAACTATGCCAACATACATATGCATAGCATTGAATCGGAGTTTATCCGCTCGTACCCAACAAAACCGGCTTTTTACAAGCTCTTCCTAGACAACATATTCATGGTATGGACGAAAACCGAGGACCTACTCATCCAGTTTATTTCAGCCTTTAACAACTTACATCCAAACCTCTGTTTCACACACATTTGCTCCACCAGTCAAATTAACTTCTTGGACGTCTCAATTAGAGTAGAGGATACTAGCTTAATCACCACTGTCTACAGAAAGCCCACTGATAGGCATCAGTACCTTCATTTCAAGAGCTGCCACCCACGCCACTGCAAAACTTCAATTCTATATTGCGAAGTCATCAGATTTAAACAGATCTGCTCACAATCAGAAGATTTCAAAGAAAATTCTAACCGTATGCGGGAGGTTCTGAGGGACCAATGCTATCCGGCCTCTATAATTGATGTTTCCATTAGGAAAGCGGAAGAAAAAAATTGTAACGAAATGTTTTGGGGATCTCTCATCAGCAACTGCAAATGAACACCGCTCTAATCTCGTCTTAACCTTCGGAAACAACCTTCCTGACGCCAACAATATTTTAAAGAAACATTTCAACATTATCGAACAAAACGATCGACTGTCAAAAATTTTTCCAATAGTTCCATGGGTTACCTACAGACGACCAAAAAAAACGTACAGAATTATGTAGTTCACTCTGGGTTCGTGTGGGTTGCCTACCTTGCTGGAAGAATCGATGCCAAGTTTGCCAGCACATGAGGACAACAACACTAGCTTAAAGCCCATACTTTAACTTCAAAGATTCCATCCGTGAAAACTTCAATTGTGACAGCAATAACGTAGTACACATGCTCGAGAGTGGCGATTGTCAGATGCAATATATTGGCCAAACCGAAAATTCATTCCGAATTAGATTCAACAACCACAGCGCTCACACCAGATTTCTTCCTCTCCTCCTCCTGTCGAAGCACCTTTGCCAGGAGGGTCACGAGTTTCACAAACTAAAAGTTACGATGCTACTGAGCGGCTTCCAAAATAGCCGCGAGCTTGAGCAGCGAGAATCATACTTTATATATAAGTTTAATACTGTGCAGGCCGGTATGAAACAGAACCCTGGCACTCTCTCCACACTTCAGCGGTCAGAGTCCTAGCCCTACTGAAATTCACAGCACCCCGACTGCATTGCCTGAGGTCATGCCAATCTGCGTGCTTGCTTCCGCATGCAGCCCTTCTTCTCCCCCCGCCATTCTTTCTTGCTCATGACCAGGGATAACAGCTGAAACTATTGTGGCAGCAAAGCATACTGCCTATTCCCCCTCCACTTTTTTATATTTTTATTTTTATTTATTCATTTTTTCCCTGCTTTGCAGATAGTAGAGCGCGATGCTCCATATAGGACCCATTGCAATAACGCACACTTGGGCGATTTCGCGCCTTCGTTCCCCATTTTCTTTCTGTTACTCTCCTCTCTCTCAGTTTCTAGGAAGGAGTCTTTTTTGTCTCCGCAACAGAACGCGGAGCGGAGGCGCCCTTCTGACGCGAGGCAGAGCGGAGACATTTGCGCTTTGCGGCACCCGGCTGCGGGATCCGTTTCTTAGGGGCGTTGAGCCGGCCGCACCCCCGCCGTAACTTACATTTTAGCCGTTAACAGCCGCAGCCCCGCGTAGAGCATCGCGCTGTGATGCATATGTACACAGTGGTGTTTTCCGTTTCTTTGTTCTTCAATGCTGTTTTCTTGTTTATGATGTTTTCTTTCCTCGTGTTGGAACCTCTCGCTTCCGCCGAATAAAGCTTCCCCCAATAATAATTCTTGTCGGCACCCCTTTTTTCCTTGCGGACAACTCACCCCTCTCCGCCCCCGCTGTCTCTAACCTCCCCTTTCTCCTCCCCCTTTATTCTTCACTTTTGTTTCCATTTTTTTCGTCTGTTCATTTGACCACCCTCCTCCTTTCCCGCAGTCGAAGGGAGGAGTCTGGTAGCTCTCTGTCTCTTGCGTGAGCCCTTTGTTTGCCCAAAGGAGAGCGTTTTTCTCCTCTCCACGTGCATCCGGCGCTCCGAAAACCCGGAACTTTGTGTTCGCAATTATCTTACCCTGATGAAGAACGCTCCACCGTTCAAAACCGTTTGTAAATAAAAGTTTCTTCAAGTGCACATCAACTCTTTTTTTTCTTATGTTATCAGCAGTCGAAGAAGTTTTTCATATATATATATATATATATATATATATATATATATATATATATATATATATATATATATATATATATATATATATAACGTACAGGCTCTGCCGTAAAGGCTCAACCAAACTAAGCAAAGTGATGCCTGGAGGATAGAACGATTCTCCGCTGTTATATCTTAGAAAAGGCTAGTTCCGATTTTTCCCGGACCAAGTGTCACAGATCTTAAACAGTCAAAAACCAGGATTGGCGCAATTAACCACGCACCTAATAGTAAGTAAGGTATAGCCTCCCAGCCAAGGGTCGAACTCTTTGCTATTCTCGGCTGCACGGGACGGAGAACTATTTCATAATTAATTTTTTGAATTTTGACCAGGCTGATAATATGTTTCCGCGGCACTAAGAGTGTCGAGCGCCGCTTCGAAAAGCTTTCATCTCACGTCACTCATGTGGTAAACGTGGAGGTGGTGAATATTCCGATATGCATTTACTAGCACAAACGTCTGCCTAGACGGATACATGGACCACTGTGGGAGCTTCTTTAGGATGAGCGCAAAGAGAAGCTACTTAGTGCATGCACACCAGAATTGTAGGCTAAGCAAATGTTAGGCTACGGGCTCTAGCAGAGAAATTTTTTATTCAAATGATTGGTACAGGTTCTTAGAGTGAAGTGAATGGGAATTAAACATGCAACTCGCTTCTCCATCACAAATATTCGTGCGCCTAATGTGCATTGCATGTTGTTTTGATGCCGTGCGTAGGATTTCTAAAACGCACAGCAAAGCCGACGGGCCGATGTTCTCTGGATGCCTCAGGCATCAAGAGAACGGTATACCAGCGAGATGCGGTCTAATCGGCATGGCAGCATAAGCTATACCTTGATATAGAAGCTGCACGAACATGAAAGAGCTTCAACGCCGTAATAAAAGACACGATTGTATCCGTTTTTCGACCCAATGACATGCATGCAAAGTGGAACAGAAAAAGGAACGCTGGGCCGATGTCCAGAAACATAGTGAACACACAAAATGTCTCACACTGAAGTCTCAAAAGGGCTCAGGAAATCAGTTCTAGAGTTAGACAGGGAGCACAATAACGATAAGGAGGAGAAACGAAAGTCTCGTAGCCCGTAAATGACACGTACTGCTGCATCGATTTTCCCTAATAGCGAGAAGCGACAGCGGCCACAGCTGCTACAGTCTTCCACCACCAAAGCTTTAGAAGAAAAGAAAAAGAAAGATGCGCTACTCATGTGCCCACCACGGCGTTTCTTACAGAAACTACAACAAACTTACAACCTGAACTGAGCTAACAAATATTACTCAGCATGCGATAAAAGCAGCATCTAAATTTTCTTGTGCTATCACACCAGCCTAGTGGGTATTCTCCAGAGCTTAGGCTGCGTAAGATAACTCAAAGCAAAAACAAAAACACAAACATGAGGGAATTAATCAATTGGTACGCATTGTTGAGCCTCTGATAAAAGCATCCGCATCGCGACACTCTACTAAAACACCATATACGTTTTAACGGATGGGGAGGGGAGGAGCTTTGCGCCGAGGTAATGTTTTCTTGTTATCTCTGCATGGCCAGCCAGGTCGGGCAGCGCGCTCTTAAATGAACACTAAAGGTGAATACTTTGTGAGGCTTGACTGACCATATATGCAATTTCAATAAATTCATTGTATTAAGTACGTGCAAACACACGCTTCAATCCGAAGCTTACAACAGGACTATGATTAGTCAAAATCATGCAGAACTCCTTACCTGGCGTGAGAACAGCCGCAACCTGTAACGAAAATGATATAATTATAAACAAGACAAACTGCAACTAAAGTTTCGTAGGGGACAATTAAATTGCCTGCACTTTACGCACTGACGAGGCCGTCAGCAATCTTGAAGAAAAATGATTTTTGTTCCTATAGCAGCATAGTCGGTGTTATTTATTCGTACTTTTTTGATGCCAACTTCTCATGCGGTGTTGTTGGCTCAATCTTAGGTGCAAGAAAAGAAACAGGAAAAATAAAGCTTTTGCATGTATCCGGCCCATGAAGAACGCCCCAACTATGCTAAGGGCATAGGCACAAAGCGCTAGACCATGTTAAAGCAACTGTGCAAAAAAAAGAGACAGTGGAGAATGCTGTGAAAATGATGTCATTTTTTCGTACCACTTTCGCTTGCAGGCCTCTAAAGTAACTTAGCTTCACGTGCAGGAGTATTTTCTAGGTCAAGAAAGCGCCGGTGCAAAGTTAATGACGAAGCAAAGTTTATCTTGAATAGCAAGGCGTGTTTACCCCCATGCATTTGGGAGGAAAGGCGGCGATGAAAACCAAAAAATTCTTGTCTCTGGAAAATAAACCATTGTCAACAAACATGCAGAGAGGAGGGATGCCTACTTTGATGTTCGGGAAAAAAATTTTAAGAAGAAGGCAACCGAATATTAGAGAATACCAAAGGAGGGAAACCCGAAAAAATTTGTCGCAAATGTACTCTTCATGTAGATTTATTAACGAACACGTGATGGTAGGTCGTCAGAGGGTACTGTTGTAAATATGTAGCGCTGATCAATGCTGACGTCATATTGAAGAGCAAAACATGACGCTATCTTCAGGAAATAAACCAAGAGAAGTGTTTATTGATTGCAATAGCAAATACGTACAGCAGGGGAGTTACAGGACACGAGGGGAAACAAATGAGAATTCACTTTCAACTCAAACTTTATTTCGCAAAATTAAGGTGGAAAAGGGGAGGGCGACAAAGTATGTTGCTGCATAGGTCAGAGAACAAACAACAGAAACATAAAATAGAAAAAAAAATCGCGTGGCGACACCGACAAGAAGGGCACTTCTCCTCAAGGTCTGGCACGAAAAATGCGCCATGAACGGATTCATAGAACACCGAATGCTTGGAGGGCCAAACCATCATTAGCTTCATTTGCACGAGACCGAAAACAGGTTGATTCAGGCGTCGGGTTTGAAAAGTCGCCCCCTCCCCTCCCAATAATTTACCGACAGCGTGTTTACATGAACTCGATCTTATCGAGTCAAGACCAGGCCAACTGCAGCTCGACGCGAACGTGCAATGACACCCTCCAATATGGCAGTGCCCCACCGCTGTCTCAGAGGAGCTACGGTGCCTGCGAAACATGCTCCAAATTATGATTTCTCCTTCCGCTTACCCTACTCTTTTATTCTACAGCGTTTATAAGCACTTAACTGACCGCGTCAGGCTGAATCAACCTGAGGACTACAATCGGGCTGACCCAGCCTCATCCGATGGAGGCTTGGCCCATGAGGCCGACAGGCGGTTTTCAGCCCGAGAGGCCAACTTGACAATAAACCGGAGATAAGGGGTAATTGACCTAACATTTTCGCAGTACCTACTGACAGTCAGGCATACTGAACGCGATTTTGTAGGGCTCATGTAAACTCCCACCATGAGCACGTACGAGCAAGGCCGCTGACGGACGCGCGCGAAGCAGTGCGCTATAGGTCGGCAAACATGAGAATAACGAAGTGCGCAAGTCGATTGAGGTTAATAAGGTTTGTAGTAAGGGAGTAATTACTCACTGACATCCAGCCAAGCGCAGCCATACGGCTACAAAGTAAAGCTATAAAGCTTGCTCAGGAACATCGCTGTTAAAGAAAAATTCGTTCTGCTCCGAGGTCCCGGATGAGGACGAATTTTTCTGTAACTGCAAAGATTCTGTTAAAGCTGTATAGCTTTACTATGTAGCCGTATGGCTGCGCTTGGCTGGATGTCAGTGAGTAATTACTCCCTTATATCAAATTTATTCCTCCTTTGGGGATTACCCTAAATATAGACCATTAATACGGTTTGTGGTAGACCTACCAGAGAAGAGCCGAGAGGGAGCTAGAAGAGGCTAAAAACTTAACATTAAAATATTAACATAAGGAAAGGAGGGAAGGGGAACGAAAATCCGGAAAGAGAACAACCTGTAGAAAATTAAGTGAGAGCAGCAACGATTGAGGAGGGAAAAAAATGTCGGCAGATACCCCTAAGGCTGCTTACGTGCGAGAAGGAGTAAGCCCGCGCGTTTACTCTGTGAACGGAGTCGCCAGGCGGCGTGATGTACCTCTATGCCACGCAGCTGGAAATTCTACCTCTGTATGGCTCTACGTAGCAGGCGACGCGACGCCGCCGCACCCCTTCTGATCTGCACGCAAACTTCGTGAAGGCTTCGCCGCCGTATGGCGGCCCACCTCCGCCTTAACGATATGACTTGATAGCTAATTGATGCCCATATATTCAGAATTGCTTTCTCTGCATAACATTTATAGATCCCTAGGAGTCCTCATAACACTGCTGACGCGGTGCTGCAGCTGTTCAGCGGTGCACAGTTGCCCAGGGATGGCAGGTGCTGCCACTGGTGGGACTTGTGAGCTCTAGCCATTAAGTTAATCGCCACCTGCCAGGTTAATAATATTAATAGCCTTTATTTCTATCAATATGTTGGAGAGGTTGAGGGAAAAAAAGGTGGACTGCATGACAAGTACCCGCCCCCCACATAAAATAAATACGCATTTGCTTCAACGAATGCAGGGTTGCAGGGTAGCCTGAGGACGGCATTTTTTATGGGAATCACGGAGGGCCAACGCATACACACACAACACACACAATGACGAGTTTTCGCTCAATGGTGCAAGTAAGACTTAGGCCTTAAATCGAACAGACTACGGGCACAGGGAAATAAAGAAACTATATTCGATTATCATCCGAATGTTCTTTCAGGATTCTCATTCCTACCCTTGTCATTTACTTTTTTTCAAGTTTCTTCTGCCCCCTCCCCTGTTGTACCTACTTAATCTTGGTGGGTTTTAAACCGACCAGTTGAACGAAGGTTTTTTTCCCTGCCGTTGTTCCTCCCTCGCTTCTCTGCATTGTGAACTTATTACGCACGGCTTGACGCGCGTTCTTTTGCGGCCTATATCCACTTTGCACAAATATGCTTTGTGGTTCGATGTTTCGTGAAGGGGTCTTGCCGAGGCGAAATTTTTTCGTGGCAGCTCTTTCAGCAGATGTGCCGCGTTTGTGAGAAGTCACCTTGCAGTTTTGAGTTTATTTTTCTGTTTTTGTTGCAGATGTTTCCTAGTACCGATGTAGTCAGGTCGTTTGTCACCCGCTTCGTTTGTGCCCTTTGCTGTACGAAATAAATGTTCCGCGCAAGTCTGTGATCATCCGTGTCTACTCCTGTATTCTTCCTCCGGCGCTGTCTCTCTTCGCTATGTAACAGGAAGCAGCCGAAAGTGCCACCTTATTGCTTCGTGCTTTCTTTTTTTCTACAGAGAGTGCCGTTGGCTTATTTTCCGCACTTTTTCTTTATTTTCAACAGGCGGCCCAACCTACACTTAGCAAAAGCCTGTTGATATTACTTTACCATGCCGCAAAATCCTGTGCCCCACTCTTATGACCGTCCTGTAGCAGCGTGTAGATCACTTGTGTGTGCTGCATCAGCCATTCGAACAGTAAAAATGAATCTACCTACGTAAAGTTGTGAAATGGATTTACACTCTGCATTCTCTGCACCGCTCCTAATTAGTGTTGTAATAAGCACATTGTGGTGCTTGCTGTGCTGCGTTTCGGTTACGAGCGATTGTTGTTAGCTGTAGTCCAAGGACACGCGGTATAATCAAGGTAAGACAAGAAACGATGTTTAAAATAATACATTTCATTTTCTTAACGTTAAGCACTTGCAGTGACAGGAGAGGAGAGACTTTATTGAATACACGAGACTTTTTCCTAGTCGTTATACTAGCATGCTAACAACAGCCTGAAAGCCAATATCCTTCCAGACCACACTCTGATAATCACATGACAGCTGCGCCTTTAATTTTGCATTAATGCGTTATTTTTTCTGGTGTATGCAGATAGCTCGATCAACAAAACGAACCACTTTTGGTTGCATATCATAGCAGGCACTCACAAACGAGCCTTTAAAAACAAGTTTGAGTGTGCACGCCTGGAGGAGTAGTTAGATCTGCGCTGAGAGCACTTTCAAGCTCCTATGCTGGAAATGAAGGTCTCCTTGAAATGTTTGTGTTGCTTTTCGTTAGCGACGAGCAATTTTTACAGCATACTGCAGCTTGATGAACGTGCTCTTGAAATAATTCTGCGTATATTGGGCTTATGTTCACATCCAGAAATTGGGAAAAAATAAATTTTTGGTTTCCAACATCATTTTTGCGCCACTATATGCTTACCGAAAGTATAAAAGTATTTAAAAACTCTTTATATCGTAAGCAAACTGCAGGAGGTTACTGCTGAAGCCTATCGATGCACGAATTCATGTAAAATATCTTGCACAAAATTGCAGACAAAAGCAAATAGGAAATAATACTGAGGTTATACCCTTTCAACACGGCAAATTTAATGTCATTCCCATCGAATGGCATTAGAACCTAATGCCATTAATCGGCTGCTACACGGGAACATTCAATGTCATTATGTTGGAATGACATTCGCCATCGAATGAATTTGGGGATCCCATTCGCATTCGATCTCGAACCGAATGTGTACTCTAGACACCAGATAAGCAGCAGAAACAAGCGACGCGAAAAAATAGCATGCGCACTGCCAAAGTTAGAAATTGTATTTATTTAGTTCTGCTAAAATGTTAAATTTGGTGCAAACCTCTTGACACTAGAAGCTGTCGTGGATAGCTGTTACTCTCAGTCCCAGCAGCAGCCAACAGCAGCGGCCGACTGTGAAGCAGAGACCTTTCTCGCGACCATCAATCATTTTGGGTTGCGTGTTTCTTGCTGGTTGGCGTTCCATGTTCGTTTAGCTCGCAAGTACTTAAAGATCAAACTGAGCACTTCACCTTCTGGAACTCCTAAGGGTCGGCAAGCATTCCACCCAAGCGACACTGGAGGTCGTTCTCGAGGGACAGAACATCCCGGAATAGAACATGATAAGGATCCTGGGCATGTGGTTGCAAGGAAGCCGGAAATGCAGTTACACCATCAGCCTGCTGAGCAAGGCGGCAGAGCAGGTGGGCCGTATGATCAACAGTCTCCCAAAAGAGGTACGGAATGAAGGAAGAAGACACTCTCAAGCTAGTCAACAGCCTAATTGTCAGCCGAGTCATGTACTCCCTGCCGTACCACGTGACGACCAAGGCGGAAAGAGAGCAAGCCGACACCATTCTCAGGAAGGCGTACAAGACTGCTCTGCACCTACCCAAGAACACGTCGAACGAAAAGTTGCTCCAGCTAGGCATCAGCAACACCTTCAGCGAACTCGCCGAAGCTCTGCTGGGAACGCAAACCACGAGACTCAGAGGCACCCCTACGGGACGAGCGCTCTTAGAAGGTTGGGTCGGGACACGAGCGTACTAGTAGACAGATACGCGGACGTACCGGACCACTTTAGGAAAACCATTAACGTGGGACCATTGCCGAAAAACATGGACCCCAATCTTCACGAAAACAGACGAAAAGCGAGGGCCGAGTACGTAGAAAGAGCGCTAGCCCAGTTAGACAACACCGTATACATGGACGCTGCCGTATATCCGCGCGAGATAGAACGCGTAGCCGCGACGGAAGTGGTAAACAAGGAAGGAAACATGATCACGTGTGCCACGGCAAAGGTCGTCGGCACAGCGGAGGCCGAAGAGATTGCCGTTGCGCTGGCGGCAGCAGAAGGCTACAGAACGGGCCGATCTCTCAACATACTGACGGACTCAAAGGAGACGTGCAGGCACTACACGAGGGGCAGGATCAGCAGAACAGCCCTTAGAATACTAAACGGGGTAACCTCCGCCGAGGAGAAACCCAGGCATAACCTAATTTGGATCCCGGGCCACGCGGGCATAGGGGGGAACGAAAGGGCAGACAGCCTAGCTCGAGGTAACGCATTCCGAGCAGGGCAGTCAAATGCTCTGGAGCTCCGCCTACAGGCTTGCGAGGGGGGATACGGAGCGATCTTGAAGTTGCATAGGGGAGCTACAATTAAATATCCACCACCACACAAAGCCCTCACAAAGGAGGAAGCGACCGGCTGGCGCAGATTACAGACCAACTCCTTTCCTAACCTACACATACTTAATCAGATGTTCCCGACTCAATACAAAGCCACCTGCCCTTGGTGCGATGCCACACCTATACTTTACTATATCACGTGGGAGTGCGAACGCAACAAAGCATTCAACCAGCACGAACACCCGAGTGCGGAGCAATGGGAGAGTCGGCTCACCAGCGGCGAGCTCACGACCCAAAGGGCCTTAGTGCAGCACGCGAATGATGCAGCACGACTCAGTGGAGCCTTGGAATAGGGGCCCACCCTTGCTGACGAGAAGCCTCAAGTGGCCAGCGCCAGAGAAGACGACGGAGACTTCATAACCGCGAAACCCTTGAAAGATCCAATAAAGTTTTCACTCACTCACTCACTCCACGCTCCGCGCGCCTCCGCGCGCCACCGCGCCAGCCGTTTTGTTTGTTTACGTTTATCGAATTTGTGGTTGACTTTGTACTTGGCTTGGCTTTTTATGGCTTAAGCGCTGTCAAATTGCCGGAAATAATAATTTAAGCTGATATTATTGTACAGAAGTGTTTTCACCCGCTTCTGAAACACTACATAACAATTTTAAACATCTTTTATGCGCGCTGATGTCTTTCAATTGTACTATTTTATTTTTTCACTGATCGTCACTGCCATCATTTTCGAATGACATTATTTTTTACCGTGTAGCACTGAAGGAGACCGAATGGCATTCGATGCATCGAATGGCGTTCGGTTGGAATGGCATTAATTTGCTGTGCCAGGGGTATTACGCTATGCTTAGATGAGCACGAAAGGCAGCGACAGCATCATCGATGTTGCCTGCTTTTTTTAAACATTTCTGCCCCTTTCATTGTTTCGTTAATATCTTCATTCCTCGTACGGTTCATGCCCCCAACCTCTGTACGATCTATAACGCAAGCAAGGCGCTGTGCCGCTACCGTTGCCGGGTGGGCGTAGCAGCTGAGGGTAATGTCCATATAGAATACTTTTAAAGCTTGTTTTCAAAATGGCTTTTCAATTTTACATTGCACCTCTAAGATCCTCCCTTCGTTGACAAAATCATGGTATAGTCTATAACAAAATGAGCGCGTATTGATAGCCAATTCCAAACAGATCCATTCGTTAAATATGAAAATATGTGGGAGCCAGAGTTTTCGCTGTTCTGGGTACTGAGTCAGAGCGCCGCGCATATAAAGAGGTGTAAAAAATTTTTCCTAAAAATTTTCTCATTTTACAACGCACCTTAGCCTGATTTTCAAGAACTACAAGAGTGCTTACAATTATTTACGTTGAATTAATGCTGAAGTGCGATTGACTTATTCATCTACGTAATCATGGGAAGATAACGAAGATAGTTGTAAAATAACGGGTTCTTACCGTAAGCGCCAGAACGCCGACAGCTATCTTCGGGTTCATGATGTTTGCTGTGGACATAAAAATAAGTAAATTGCATACACACATATTTTAGAAAAACTATAATCTTTTGGCGTAACCGTCTTTCAAACGCTGAAGCCGCTAGATAGGAGAGCTAATATCTCACGCCTTTTAGGGATTCTAATACATCGTGAAGAAAAAGGCGTAGAGAAAGATCACTGTGTGTGCTATGAGGCGACTATGAGATCTGTTTTTATGGAGCTGTAGAGCTTTCAAACAGTATCAGAGGTGTCGACAAGTTGAGGCAGTGAACAACTCCTACCAAGTTTTGTCAGTCTAGTTGGCCAGATTCTTCATTCGCCATGACAGGATTTTTGCCTAAAAAACACGACACATAAACAAGACGACACAGTGAGCGAAAGTAACTTGTTTATTCTGTAGTTGGCCTTCATTAAGCATTGCTGAATACAGGCCTCAACATGATCAGATTAAGATTCTTGGCAGGGCCAGCAATGCTGAGGCGCGCGAAATAATGAAAGCCTTTCTTATAAAGACTTCGCATAACTGCGTCAGTGACCCGTATGTGGCCTTTTACAAAAGCGAGTCAGCGTTATTTAAATCATTATTGCAGGGTGTGGTGATGCAGATTTACCAGTCATGCCGTGGGAGCACTTGATGCGCATGTGACGAATTTTGTCTTATATTTGTAGGTGTAAACCAGTAATAAAACTAGTTGTTATTCTGAGCTCGTCCTCTCTTTCCGCGACATCCATACGCTAACAGGCGGGTATGGTCTCCAAGCCCGATATAACTTACCATGACAGTTGGTTTATTTTAGACAATTAAAACCAAAAATTAAAGGAAATTCACTGATTGCAAAACTGATGTGGTGTACCTTATACCACACAGTTGCGGCAGTGCTTAAAAAGGACAGACTTGAGGTGTTTGAAGGAGAGCGCTAAAGAGCTCATGTTAAATGTCATTAACAACGCAGGGGGTTTCCTGGCTGAGAATTTATGGAGTGCAAAGAATTAATAAACGTGTTTTTGTTCGCTGCTTTGAAAAGACTCAGATCTTGGCAAGGTTAAAAAATAAATTGCAAGGTTTCGTGATCGCAGGTTTTCACATAGGCACCAGTGAAAATGGAATAAGCAAGACGTTCATTGCTTTGTGATAAAAAACGAGTATCATTTTTAAGGGTTTCGTATTGGCTTCAGAAGCTGAATGTCGGCCTTTTACAGGCTTCAACCCGATGTTTCACCGTTTGATGTTTATTTTTAATGATATTCATTTTGAACGGTGTTGTAGTTATTACTGTCAGGTGGTAAGAGAGTACTATTCACTTTTAACCCTTGGAGTGCCTAGTTTTCTGGTTTTCAGTAACTTTTATGGTGCCTTTTTTCAATTTTCTTTCACCGGTTTAGGCGTAGCCTTCTTAAGCTGATGCGCGGATTTTAGCCCTTTTTCTACTTAGGAGCTTCTTGTCCTCTTGTTTTCGTCCTCTTGTTTGTTAGTTTTGCTGTTTCTTCAAGGTTTTCATCGCATCGTTGCTCTTTCATACAGGCTTCTTGATCTGATGGACGGCTTGCTGTCCGTTCTTACTCGGGAACCTCTACACGACTTCTTGTTATCTCAACTTGGAGTCATAGAGTGTTTTGATTTCTTTTCATGGTGAACACAAACAAAATTCATTAATCCTTGCTCCTGCTCACTTCAGTGTTTGTTATCGCAGAGTGACCTGGCATTATAAGAGTTTTAACCAAGGTATTTAACATGGTGATGTTTTTGCGCTATTTGTATTATTTTGTCGGCATGATAGTAATGACTGTGCACTTTTTACGCTCTTGTGTCTTATTTGATTGAAAACACAGCTGCTGAGATCGCATAATTACGCTTTTTATGGCTTAACATAATAAATTTGCTATTCCGTGTTTGTGCGCAAGTGTTTCTTTCGCTGTCCTTGCCCTTTTGGGCAGTGATTTCTAAGCGCTTCTCCCACGTCAGAAAAACGGCAACCTTAAAAAAGGGGTGTGGGTGGAGGTTGCTGTTCAGGAAAACGTAGACTGCCCTCACCAGCTGCAAACATATGGCCAAACTTTTCTGCGACGTACCGATGATCGCGAGCCTCATAACACGGCTCGATGCACCAGTTTCCCAAAAAAACCCCCACCAATTGGCGCGGCATCGCAACCGTGATCGAGCCCCGCATATTTCGTGCACCATGGCGGCTATAACAACGGATTAAACCATCGCAATCGTCGGCACTGACGCAACTTCGGTGGTAAACACCGGTACCGACTACCCTGTACTCAGTAGGCTGTTCGCCGCAACTTTGAAAAAGATGGCCATGTATTGGACGGGCCCGTAGCTTACTTTCGGGGGTTACTTGATCATGCCGGCTTCGAAATAAACGTTAAGAGTGACAGTTAAAGGCGAAACATACTTGGCTACCTTCGTTGTATTCAGGCAATGTTCCCGCGAGCTCATTATTAGTATGATGTTTTTAGGATAACAGCGGCGCAGTCATTCATCTTCAATCCAAGTCATGGGTCTCGACGGAGAAAGCGATGCAGAGAGCTTTGGAACAACAGTCAGCTCCTTACTGTCTGGGTGACCACCTCATCATTCCACACCGTTCGAGCGTAATGGTGTTCGTCGGGGAAAATACGCTGTGAAAGTTTGAAGGTGTCATCGAAAGCAAAGAGATCCTTATTTTCCAAAGGAGATTTGCTGTTTCCAGAGAAGTTGTTCGCCTATAAAAGACGGGGAATCCGAAGTTCCTTAGGCTAATTTCGGAGGTGAGCAGCAACATCTGAACGTTGAGCCCTTGTGGGCCACATTGCTGGCTTCACCGAGATTGCAAACGATACCCTCCTTGCAGTGGTGTTGTCGATCTAATAGGAGCAGCCGGTCGGTGCTTTGTTTTTTCCACATTATCCCACACGTTCCGAAGTTCTGCATGGGGAAGTGTGAGATCTCCTCTACGGCTACTACACAGGCTTCTTGAGTTCTTCCCCTCTTCGAAGCGATAGAAGCACCGATATATTACCGATGGGGCCCGGCAACCTCTCCCACGGTCGCCTTACCATGTGTCTCCCATAGAACGCGCAGCTGTCAGATACAAGCGAGAAAGTTGCTTCGCGAGGACGTTATTTTGGCCCTTCCGTACTCCCTGCGAGCTTTTTGTACGTCTCGTGCGGATGAAAGATTGCATAACGGGGTACAGGTTTTCCATGCAGACGACTCCTGCCGCCCGCCAAATCTGAAAGCAAATAGGGTCTATATTGAAAGAATACGCTTCAGCTTACAAAAAAAGATTTAAAAAATGCTTGCCAGTGATGTAGTTAAGCCCTCCATTCAGGAAAGAAAATGCCAATAAAGGCATAATAGGGTGTGCAATCGAACTAGATGAAAGGTTTGCGAATTACAAAAAGTTAAGAGCTTAGCAGGCATATGAATGAATATTTTGCAAGGGCTTGCACAATATTCCTTCCTATGCCTGCTAAGCTCATGACTTTTTATTTTTCGCACACATTTCATATAGTTCGATTGCACAGTTATAAAATGTCAAGAGCTTAGCGGGCGTAGGAATGAATATTCTACGAGCCCTTGCCGTGGAAGAGCAATAGAGTTCAAGTGTCCCTAAACGAGATAGCCATGTATGCGACAGTGAATACCAGTTTTTGAATTGAAGGAAATGTCATTCTGTAAACCTGTGAAGCGCGAGGAAACTAAAAAGTGTTTCTCTGCGAAAAATCGGAACAGAGTACACGAGGTGCGCGATAACCTTGGCGCAAAAGCGACGTTTGGTGGTGATGTATTCAGGCGCTCACGACGCCCAATTAAAACTGCCCGCGCAATTGACCACGACAAGCACATTTTTTTATAATCGGCTCTTGTTGAGAGCAAAGAATTAGCGCTTGCTGCGTGTCTTTATTTTTGACAGCAACATGCAGAAACGAAGCTGGATGCGATGCCTCAATGGAATGGGTTGATTAGATTCCTGCGCTGCATATTACTCTAGCACGTCATCAGCGAATAATGCATTTGCACCGAACTCCCTGAGTGCCTGTGCATTTAAGACAGCAGTACACCTACCCCTAAATACCTCAACCGAAAAACTCCTCCATCTAGGCCTACACAACACTATAGGTGAGCTTATCGAGGCGCACCGACAGACACTATACATACGTCTCGCGAGAACCACCACCGGCAGACACATCCTACACACCCTCGGTGTCAGTATACCAGCCACGGATCCCACACAGCTCCAGGTCCCCCACCACATTCACCGCGAACTACTTATTATACCTCCCCCCAAAAAACAGGCACCATAGCTACCACGAACCCCGCCGCAGAGCTCGCGCACGGGCGCACCACAAACACTATGGCATGGGACCGGGTGCCGTGTGGGTGGATGCCGCATGCACAGGCGAGGACGCGGTTGTAGCCATCACGAACCCGTCCCTACAACCAATTGCTACCCTTCACATATCCCCCACTGCTGCTTCGGAGGAGAATGAAGAGGCCGCCACTGCCCTAGGCATCACGCGCACGCAGGCCCGGTATATACTGTCAAACTCTAAAACTGCCATAATAAATTTTGCTCGCGGGAGAGTTCACGTCTCTGCATTTCGCATAGTGCACTTCCTCGCCGCACACCCGCCCCGCCACATAGAGCTCATATAGGTGCCTGCAAACTCCGGGAATCCCGGTAATGATGCTGCCAAAGCTTTAGCCCGAGGTTTTCTCAACCGGGCACCGGCGGCCTTCGATCTGGGGTTTTCACTGGAGAGCATACATCGATTCAGTGATCTGACGTAGGCCTGCAATGCCGAGCGTCAGCGCTACCTCCCACCCCATCGCTCACTCGACAATTATCACCAGGCACTTTGGAGGCGGCTCCAAACACGCACCTTACCCTCCCCTTATATACGCTCGCGCTATCATCATGTCCACACAGACCCCTCCGGTACCCTCTGCCACCACCCCAAAGCCACTCTCGATCACATATTTTTCTTCTGCCTGGCGGATACTCCCCCGCGGGGCCTGGAGTACCTTACCACTGGGGAGGCTTGGGAGACCCTACTGCGCTCCGAGGACCCGGCCAAGCAAGCCATCGCCACAGGCCGGGCTGCCAGCGTCATGAGCCTCCGGGACATGAACGTTTAAGTGCAGTGGGGTTGTGAGGGGGCCCAAGGACCTGCGTGTCCTAAACTCCCCTGTGTACATTAAAGTTTTCACCTCCACTGCTTGTCTAGTGCGCTCTGTTCTGAGTTTGTACGAAAAAAAGCCGTATTTCTTCACGCATCACAACTTCA
The DNA here is from genome assembly GCA_030143305.2 of Amblyomma americanum. NCBI lineage: Eukaryota > Metazoa > Arthropoda > Arachnida > Ixodida > Ixodidae > Amblyomma > Amblyomma americanum. The sequence continues at coordinate 91,696 of JARKHS020031599.1, read as the reverse complement.
GAAACGGACATATTCGCTGCTTGAGGAAATAATCTGGCATCGCCTTGAGCATGGGTTCTATCCCCTTTGGCACTAAACACCTGATTGTGTCAACTAAAACTCTAAATAATAATTCTGAGACAACTAACCTCGTGAATAAGAATATTTTTATAAGAAACGATGTCCAACTCGCTAACATTTTGGTCTTCCCCTGGTTTTATTTTTTATTTTAAGCCTCGCCTATTTTAGAATTTTAAAAACTGTTTGCTGGTTCTCCCTGTGCGTGTGCCGATTTATTATTCAGAGAGAACTCAAGCAAGAACACCTGCAATAAAAAGTAACTGTTCTTTTCTGCTCGGAAAGGACATCTGAACAAAAACTGATATGCCTCCTGCACGGATTGCGCTGTTTTCTTGATCCAACGTCCAACACTAGTATTAATTATTCGGCTTATACTTGTCTTACAGTAATCCAAATATTTTTGTAAGGACCTATCTCATAATGGAACGCTATTGGAGCAAATAAAGTTAAAGAAAAAATTAAATTTTTGTCAAATTTTTTAGTACACGAAAAGCGTAGCGGGAAGCATTTTTTTGTTTTAACTTGCTCTTGACACGTGGTAGCTTTAGTCGGTCGTGTGCCAATTAAATTAATTGCAATTATTTATTTCCCATGCATCCTGCTCTAATGGTCGGCCACTCATTAAAATCCTGTTGCTGCGGTCTGTACACTCAAGTGGGCGCCTTCTCATCTCAAGACAAAAAACAGTAGACCGACTACTTCATGAATGTTTGACCTTTGTAATAGAATGGAATGAAAAAGAAAACTCAGTAGTAAAAAGAGCAGTATAAAAAAGCACCCCACGTTTTATTTTCCCGAATTCGTTTGAACCCGTTTGAACCGGTTCAGGCCGGGTCGAACCGCAATGTATCTCTGGAGCCGAAAGCGAACCCAAACCCCAAAGACGTGAACCCGAACCCAAACTGAATTCAAAAAAAATTCTGCATCCACACCCTGCTCGTACCCATAGTCTTTTGGGCTGATCATTAAAAATTAGAAATGCCTCTTTACATTCATCGAAATAAACTTCTTTGGGTGCGTCAGAAGGAGTTCTTTCCGATCCAGATTAAACAGCAGCCATTGCCAAATTCCTTCCACCGCTGTAGCAGAAAGCACTTCAGCGTTCCTTTAGATTGCCTGCGTACTACGGGCTCTGTAAAATACTTCTCTCAAATCGCGGAACCCTAGACTGGCCTGACATGGACAGACACGCTTTTCACTTGTGATGCACGACAAGCAAAAGCATTCGAAGATTTTCAACGTTACTTGCAAGCACCTCACGCCTGGCTCACTTCCACAAAAACGCAGACGTAGAGCTTCATTCCGATGCAAGAAACGTAGGCCGAGGTTCTGTCTACGTTCAAACCCACGGGAATTATTAACGAGTCACTCCTTAAGCCCGTCGTTTTTGTCGGATGTTGAAGCTAACGAACCTCCCAACCAGAAAGAATGATTTGCCATCGTGCAATCGATTTCGAAATTCAGGCCCTACGTTTACGGGCAGCATTGCAATGCAGTCACTCGATGTGATGCTTTGTGCTGGATCATGAACCTCCAAGATAAGTCAGACCCCATTACAGGTTGGAATTTACTTCTCTAGGAATACGACATTAACGCAACAAGTCGTGCCGCAAGCACTCGGACGACGACAGCATCTCGCCCGCGCCTGTAGATCAACCAAACGACCACGCCAGCTACGACGACATCATCTAGAGTGCTATTAGTGCAACGCGGCTCGCAGAAGAACAATACGCTGACCCAAAACATCATGAAATTATAAAGGTTCTCAACAGTACTCGGGCAATTACCCCGCTGTCTTTCAATTGCACGGTGCTGTCACAGTGCTTTCGCAGCGGGGTTCTCGCGAAGAAAACTTTCGCAGCACACAATACCTGGTAATTGACCGTCATACTACCGAACCTGTGCGATAAAATCCTTAAATCTTCTCACTATATATCAACTTTCTGACAACTGCGCAAAGCCCCACGCTTTCAATCATCCAAGAAAAGTATTACTTGCCCCGTCTTCAGAGCGCGTTGCGCAACATTTAAGAACGTGCCGATGTGGTCAGCGCAGCAAGGTGCCATCAGCACACTCAACCGGCTTCTTGAAACCAATACAACCACCATCCAGGCACTACCAATCAATCGGAATGAAAATGCGGGCCCACTCAAAGTTGCAAATTCTGGGAACAAGTCGGTCATCGTTGGTGCGGGCTGTCTCACACGCTACGCTTATACATCAACTCTGCCGACTGAACAGCCCTACAGGAGGCAAAGTTCTTATTTCACCAAATAAGTCAGTGCTATTTGAGACCCGAGATTCTAAAGTTTAATCGGGGTACAGCATAACACTCTGAGCTGTTGCCGTAGATGCTACGTCACAGTCACACAAACCATCACACATACGACCGGTCCATACCACCATGAAACGAACGGTTTGACTGAACGCTCGAAAAAAACGCTTACTGAGATGCTCTCAACGTGCGTCGAATTTGAGAACCAAACTTGGGTTGAAATGCTCCTCGACGTTACTTTTGTGTGCAGTGTGTACAAGTCACCTCTCCATCTAGTGTTGAGCTCTGAAGTAACGATGATTCGTGATTATAAATTACTGTATCTCGATGACGACAGCCTGAATGCTGATGTTCGGTCTTCATCACCTTACTGAAGAAGATCGTCAGCTCGCTAGGCTGCGGATTCAAAACCAACAACGCCGGGATGCGCAACGCTATAATCTCAGACGCCGTGATGGTCAGTACTCAAATGGAAAACTTTTGTGGGTCTGGTTCTCTATTTGCCGACCACGGATTAGCGAAAAGCTACTCTGCTTATACACTGGCCCTTACAGAGTGATAAGGCTGTTTGGTGACCACAACTACGAGATTGTTCCAGATAGCTTTCGAAAATCCCAACGATCCTTGCGACGTGTCGTGGTGGACGTGGTCCGCCTTAATCCTTATTGCGACTGGTACAATTGGCCTTTCATTTGCGGGTAACCACTCCTCTCCGTGCTATTATTTGAGACACACTCATTAGGCATCACCCACGATGCTTATTTTTGTTGTTGTTGTTGCCTCAAATACGACGACACATACCCACGGTGGGAATCGGCCTATTTGTTAAAGGCTGCCAATGAAACGGTGCATTATTATCTTCATCTCAAGTGTTCGTCTCCTCGAGGCAAGTAGGAAGAAAAAGCGGTCTTCAGCAGACGTTCGGAAATCTGCCTTCCGACTCACCCCACTGCTTCTTGGTAACTGTGCGGACTGTGCTATATATAGTCTTTGCATTTTCATAGTGAAAATATATGTGCAATATAAAACTTGAAAAGAAAAAGAAAGTGAACAAATTGTGAAAAGCGGGCCTTTCGTTCTCTGATTTTGTTTTTTTAAACACTATTTTATTCACACAATAGATTGTCATTTTTCTTGATTCATTTTTTTCCCGTGCCACTTTTACTATAGGCTTTCTCTATAGCTACATTGTGCAATACATCCCTGCTCTTCAGCAACCAAAGTTTATTTTTACTGTCAACGCAGTGTTACCGTATTGTCGAGCATATTTTTCATGTTGCTGACAAAACCCTAAGCTCGGGAATTCATTTGGATGTTACTTGCGCCTCGGTGTAACTCACTGATGTGGTGTACCATTTAATGAACATTTAGAGTTATGGGCTCCGCGATCTTCAACGAACGGTGTTTTATCGATCAACAACAATATTCGGTGCAGCGCTAGCGTCTCCTACGGCACTCAGATGGGATGGTGGTAGCCGCGCCCATTGTTGTCAAACGAGATGACAAGAGCTGATTCTGAAGCGTCCTTGAGCAGTGCTGATGTCATTCAGTCCGACAGGCGTGTCTGCAGATTGGTCACGGACACCTAGTCTGACTGGGCGAAGAGAGCGCTGGCCTTAAGTGCTCCAAAAAGTAAACGCTAGAAGTTATTCTTAAGATATTTACAATAACCAGAAAATCTGATATCCGCGTTGTTGCCGAAAAATCCCGAGCATGTATCTGGCAGGTGGTGCCCAGAGACATGCCCCTTCACGTTCTGTTATCAAGAGAAGTACGGAGCAGTACTGGAATAATGGGTGACAATAAAGTGCATCATCTGAAGTCGGCACTCAGAAAACAGACATAATTTTCTCTTTTCCACGTGATTTTGCGGCATCATCACAACTTGCTCACCAGACGGTGAGCAAACACCCCACCTGGCAGTTGGCAGATAAAATTTTGATTGGTGACTCAGGACGAGTAACCTCGGTCGTACAAAGCCCGCAGCAGGGAGTACCGGTCATCGCAGGGCAGTCGCACAATTCGTAACCGCTGCACCACTGCGCCAAAAAAGGTATGCGGACTCCCAGGACCCTATGACTGTAGAAAATGACCTTCTACATACATATGAGTTAACCGATTACGCTATCGCGTCATACACTTAAGGCGGAGCTTAAGGGTCGCATGCAATTTCGTGAAGCACGACCGGAACTGTCGTATTTCTTCACTTTGTCGCCGGACAAATTTTAATCTCTCGTCAGACAGAGTATCTATCGAAGCAGTAACGTGGGTGACGCCCCTTCACGTTCTGTTATCAAGAGATGTACGGTGCATTACTGAAAAAATGGGTGACAATAAAGTGCATCATCTAATGTCGTCACTCAGAAAACAAAGAATTTTCACTTTTTCAAGATGCTACCAAAACAGTCAAAGAAACGGTAACAGCAAGCTTCATTATTTCCGAAATATAAATGCAAGATTTCTAAAAGCTTTCACCAATCGGATATGTTTAAAAGCTGCTTGCTTCAAGTGGCAGTCTCAACCTTTCGCAGAATGCGAAAAGATGAACCTTTCACCCAATACGGTTGCGGAGAAACTGAGTTATGCGATGACTTTGAAACCGCCGTAATAAACCGAAGTGGGGCTCTCGAAGGCTTTTCTCTTTTCAGTTACGAAAATACCGACATCACAGAAACGGCTAAAGTGTGCGATTTTCATTACGGGCGCAGTCAAAAATCTCAACCTGACAGAACTACTGGACATTGTCCTGATGAAAGGCAGAACTACAGGAGCGGATATCAATTCGGTGCTTGAAGTCGTATTTGAACGCATTGGCTTGCACGGGGAGAAGATGGTGCGTATGGAAACCGTTGGTGCTCCATCAGTGGTCGAAGCAAATGCGGTCTTGTATGACGTTTGTGAACGAAGCTTGAAGGACTCGGAGTCACTGAAAATTTTGTGGCGGTGCAATGCACCTTAAATCAAGAATAATGCATTAAGATACTGAACATGAAATTCATCATGAACAATGTGCTCGGCGCAGTGAGCTTCATTGCTTCCAGAACGCGTAACAACCGCCAGTTCTCACTATTACAAGTGGAAGATTGCAATCAACGGGGGATCCTCTTCCACACGAACGTCGCTAGTTATGCCCCAGAAATGTCCTCAGAGAGGAAATCGACAGCTCCTCGAAGGATAAAAATAGACCAATTGCTGAGGTGTCTAACGAGAAGTGGCTTAAGTTCCTTGCATTTCTTATCACTTGAGCACCTTGAGCGTTAAACGTAAGGAAAAACAAAAAAGCATAACCAAAATGAGCGAGGGCGTTTGCGCATCTCAGGCCAGATTACAACTCTGGCAGCGCCAGATAAGAGCGAAAAGGCTGGACCCCTCTCGAACACTCAAGTCATTAGCACATGTTGCTAAAGAATCTTGCAACCTTTTCGCGAGCTGCTCCAGAGACTTGAGGAAGAATTGAAAATTCGCTTGTATGACCACCTCAGCCCCTGCAAACCATTCGAAATTTTCTGTGCACTTTTCATGTGCGAGTCTATGATGTTGATCCCGAGTAGCAAAAAAACCTAATTGAACTTCAAGCAAGCTCCACATTACGACTGAAGATTCGAAACGTAGGTGTCCCGATGTTCGCACTTTTATGGATAAGACAATTTTTCTAACTCTCCGGCACCAGGTGACAAGGATTACCGCCGTGTTTAGGAGCACATACTTGTGCGAGCACCTCTTCTCTTTATTGAAAGTGAAGAACACTGCTCTGCGTATAAGAATGACTGACGATTACCTCAGCGTCGACATGCAAGTGGTCTGCGAGCAAGACCTAAATCCCGATATCGTATTTCTTGTCCTTGCTAAGCAATGTCGCACATCCTGCCGGCAAGATGCTTATATGTGAAGGTCGACTCTTGCGTTTAAAAAACTAAACCTCTTCCTTACAAGGGCATTTATCTCGTACTTTCTTTTATTTAACCGACTGCAAGACAAAACAAAACGTCATTGTGTTTAACCCCCTTCCTCTTTTTTTCTTATTTTCTACATTCTGGCGCACGGAAGACAAAATTTTCTCAATGTAGCCCGCATAGTGCTGTCGGTTTGAGACACCTGCCCTGTCGCATTAATATAGCGATGGGCAAATGTGTAGTTGCCACTGGCAGCCGCCAGATGGCGTGCTACTGAAAAAAGAACAATTCTGTTTCTGAACGGTAGCAGCAAATCTCAATTGCTTCTACTTTTCAAGCGAGAGCTCTACTACTAGGAGGACCACTTTCGATTTTGATGTGTATGAAACAATGATCTTGAACGCCTCACAAGGTCAAACCGAACTTAACTGCTTGGTGGTATGACCCAAGCTATGGTAGAATGACCACGCGATCATATGACTATGAAGATCAGGTATGACCTTGACCTGTGACCTTGAGCTTAATATTAGAGAGCGGAGAGCATGCCTAATAGAGTTTTCACTCGTATTTTTGGGTTCAAGCAACGTTGAACACAGACATTTTTTCAAACTTTTTCTTTTTCTGCGTTTATAAAGGCGACATAATACGCGAAATAACATAGCATTTCGTTTTTAGAGAAAAAAATAATGTGGCATACGCTTTTTGTTTTCAGCACTTGATACTTCAGCCTCTTTTCCTTTTAGGCTCGACCAAAGCCTTTGGTGAACCCTAAAGCGCAAACACTACTGCTACACTTTTTCGGTTAGAACAGACATATTCAGGGCACATCCAGATATGTCTAAATAAACGGTGATTCGCTGATGACATTGACATGCTTAGTCACTCAGAAGATGAATTGAAAAGCATGATCAATGAGTTGGACAGGCAAAGCAGAAACCTGGGTCTAAAAATGAACATGCAGAAAACAAAAGTAGACTTCAACAGAGTCTTGCAAGGAAGCAGCAGTTTACGATATGTAGCGAGGTGCTGGAAGTGGTAAAGCAATATGTCTAGTTAGGGCAGACAGTGGCCGCTGATCCGGATGATGAGAGAGAAATAGCTAGAAGAAGACTAATGGGGTGCAGCGCATATGGCAGGTCCTCTAAGATCATGAATGGCAGTTTACCAATATCCCTAAAATCAAAGTGTACAACAGCTGTATCATACGAGTACTCACCTACGCTGTAGAAACGTGGAGGCTAACAAAAAGGGTTCAGCTAGAGTTAACGACAACGCAGCGAGCTATGGAAAGAAAAATGATAGATGTAACGTTAAGAGACCGAAAGCGGGCAGAGCGGGTGAAGGAACAAACGTGGGTTAATGATAGCCTAGTCGAAATCAAGAGGAAGAAATGGGCCTGGGCAGGGCATGTAATGCGAAGGCAAGATAACCGCTGGTCCTTAATTGTAGCGGAGTGAATTCCAAGAGAAGGCAAGCATAGCAGGGGGCGGCAGAAAGTTAGGTGGGCGGATGAGATCAAGAAGTTTGTGGGGATACGGTGGCCGCCGCTGGCAAAATACAGGGTGAATTGGATAGACATGGCAAGGGCCTTTGCTCTGCAGTGGTCAAAGTGAGACTGCTGCTGTTGCTGATGATGATGACAAGGACGAGAGATTTATTTAAGACACTTCTTTTCAAGCGATGTGTACTGCCTCAGGGCATAAAGGTTATGAAATGAGAGATGAGGAGGATGCTTAAATAAATGAAAAAAGTTGGGCTGATCTAATGAAACCACGTAGTGGAACGATGATATGGACCCTGTGTCTAGGCAATATAGGAATCTGGATTGTCCGGTGAGAGACGCACCGCCGCCAGGTGCCGAATTCTCGTCGGCTTCAGCGCCGGGCAGTCCCACAATAGGTGGTGGATATCCGACTCACAGTCTCTGTTCTCGCATACTGGACACCCGGGGCGGGGATATAGACCTTTGAAATGCGGCCACTTGCGTGTCACAGCTGGAGTTAGGGCAACCCTGACCCGTATCATCCGAAGCGCAACCTCCTCTGGACGGATAAGACCACGGGGAAAGGTTACTAGAGCACGCGTGCGGCGCCGGAGGTGTTCTTTTCTTGTTAAAATGAGGGTAGTGTCAGCTACTTTCGTTCCTGGCGTTTCGTTAAACTTGCTGATTTGTCTCCTTGCTAACCACGCAAGAGAAAATACCAGTTTGCAACCCCTCAGTGTAAGAATGGAATCAGGGAAAGGAGGATTCAGAGAAAATAACCAGAAAAATTTAATGCATCCTGCTTTTTTTTCGGCAACAGGGGATAGTGAGTGGAGCATGCGTGGAAATAAACCAGGCCAGGAGAGGCTGACAAGCTTAGCTATGAGCTTCAGACAGAAAATGAGCCTGATCTATGTGTTTGCCCTAGATTTGGCATTTACTAATTATTCCTGAATGTGGGTTATACGAATGCGGTTCTCCTCTTTTATACTTTAAGTACGGGCAATATCATCCCTGACATGCATTTAGGCTTATATTTACAGTAATCGAGCGACACTAACGCGGTGACGCAGTGCCTCGGTGTCAAAATCTACTGTTTATTGTCACCGTATTTCGACTGAGTGTACTCGCTGTTGAAAGCATGGGGCCATATATTACTACAAGTATCTCGTTTTCGTTCGTCGTCGGCTGCGTCCTAGTGGAACGCTTTCTATACGTTTCCAGCGTTTTTCGGTGTTTTGGCATGTGTATTGCGGGGATGCCGCCACCCGTCATACGGCGATGGACCTGGATCCTTCTGGCATCCGACCAGACTGGCGGTTCCCTCCTCAAGTTCTTCGAGGAAGCGTTGCAGCCTTCCAAGTGACCGCGACAGCGAGGATATCATACTGTACATTATCGAGCACAGTCGTGAAGGCGAATTTGAGATGTACCTTAGCCGCAGGACAAAAAAGATTATTAAGAGCCAGCTCGTCATCAAGCCAGTGGACGGTGATGACAAGCACCGAAGCACACAATTCTCATTCTGTCTGCGCATCGATCTGACAACATGAGGCGGCCTAAGACACAAAGTGCCCTTGTGCAATATAAGGCCCTTGTGCCAAACTAGAGACGTTTGCGTGAACTCGCGAAAAAACGTCGCTGCATTTGACGTACATCATGCTTCTGCTCTCGAATCACTGCGAACCATCACTGCACTTGGAGGCATGTCAGTCAAGTCATACAGTTATCCTGCTCGGCGAGGAAGCTTGTTGCGTCATCTACAACGTCGACGAGGCTGTCACGAAAGATGTCCTCGCCATACTCGTGAAGCCACGAAATGGAGCCACAGCGATTCCCCGATTTTCAGGCCTTAGCAAATCTCCCTGTTTGAAGATCGTCTTTAAAGGCGGCAGCCTTGCGTCACATGTGAAGGTAGGCCATTTTCGTCATGCTGTAAGGCCATTTCTACCTAAGCCCCTGCAATGCAAGAAATGTATGAAAATGGGCCATGTTAGCGGAGTCTACGGCAACGCGAGTGTGTGCTCCCTCTGTGCAGAACCTCATAACACTGAGACATGCACCGCAGAAGTTCTGAGGTCTTTAAACTGCAACGGTTTTCTGACACCTCATCTAGAGATTGCCCGCGGCTAAAACAATAGCGTGCCTTCTTAAGGCAAATGAAACTAGGCAACTCGACTCACCGCGAAGCCGCTGCGATTGTTCGTAGAAGACGTGCCCGACGCAAGAGGAATTCTTGAAAGGCTGCTGCCAATGACAGCCGCGCCAACGCGCTGCTGGCACCTCCTCCTCACCCTCCTCCACCTCCTGTTCTACCACGTCCCAGTGTGATCCGTCCGCCCTCTACGTACAAGGGCGGCCAGATGTCATCAGGTTCGGATTTTTGTCCAGCCCTTCCGCCATTACGTTTGCCTGAGGCACCTCAGCGTAATCTCCTATCATTGAGTACAAGAGGCGCTGCGGACGGGCTCCCGAAGCAAGAATGCCAGACCTTCGTTGTCTTAAGGACGGTGGCTAACGCGATTCGACCTCTCCTACACGTTATGCTATCCTCAACGGCTCGAAGCGTCTTACTTGTCCAGGACTTTCTGGGTACAGCGCTTCAGGTATTTTAAACCCCAATGGCTGGACAAACTTCCACCTTTCGTGAGTAAGTGAGAGGTGTCGCGACCTTCCAGTGGAGCGCAAGAGGCATGATGTCGCGAATCTCAAGTTTTCGTCATTGCATCTTCACTAACTACTTCCCGATATTGGTCATCTGCGTGCCTAACTTATCTCAAGCAATTAGGATCTGCGGGTGCGAATCTTTCTTCTCCTCTGTATATGGGGACCGCAGCAAAGTCTTGGTTTACATGCGCACTGATATGACGTACGGTTTCTGCCCAGTTCCACCTCACAATGACAAACAATACACGAGTTTCATAGTCAAGAAAAGAAAGCTAGAAATTCAGAATAATTGCAGCATATGTATCACCCTCTTCTCAATTGCACTGTTAAAGGCTGGACACCATCACTGAGGCAACCCGCGCGCCTTTGATTATCAGTGGCGATTTCAACGGCCACCATGTACTGTGTGGAAGTGCCAGAATTAGAGCCAACGGAAGGAATCTGGCTTTATCTCGTACCAATCTTTCGTGTTTTACTAAAAAGAATGACTGCAGTACGATTTAGCAGCGTGGTTGTTGGTACAGCGAGTTGCCTGGACCTGACAATAATTTCAATGTCTGGTCACCGGAATGATCTCTGGTTTCGTGATGTAGAGACACATGGAATCCCTCCATATTCCTACTTGCCTCGAAATAAATGGACTTGGTGCGTCAACCCCAGCTCAACTCATGCACGTCGACTGGACGGTATTTCGAAAGCATTTAGAGAAGGCTTGCAAAGAAGCCCTCACTGGAAGCTGGAGGGCACTGTTGCTAATGTTATGACAGTCGCAAGAAGTCACATCACGTAATCAAGAATACGCAGCGGCTTTGACATCGAACTAAAACGCCGGCATGCTCTTCGGCTGTGAGCAGAAAGACGATTCATACGAACCATATGCTTAAATGATCCAAGGAAGGCTAGACGTGTGCAGAAAAAAATCAACCGAAAAACAGAGAGGCTAGTGGACACAAGATGGAAGTCCTTCTGTGTGCACTTTGATCCCCGCAAACCCATGTCCCTCCTCTGGTGAACTGTGCGTGGCCTTCGTATGCTTCACACCAGACACATTCCTTCTATCCGTTGGCTGTCTACCAAGATCGTCCGCAGATTGAGGTAGCAACTGACGTCTGGAAGAAAATTGCGGGTGTAACGACTACCCCGAGTTCTCGGTGTTTTCCTCCTGCCTCACAGGAATCAGCTATATATGTCATTTTTTTTCGTCAGGAACTCGACGCTGCTCTTGCGGAATGTAGGCGTTCGTCTTCACCAGGGCCAAATGGCATCACGAATGCTGCGCTGTCCCACCTTGACCACGACCCGCGAGAAGAGCTCCTCAAAGATTATAATCACTCTTGGCTAGACGGTGTGGTTCCTCACGAATGGAAATCCAGTCGGCTGATACCCCTACTATAACGAGGAAAATCTCCGCTTGAGCTCACATCGTGCAGACCAATAGTCTTGACCAGTTGCCTTGGAATGTATAGAAAGAATTATTTTAACGTGTCTTAAGTGATATCTCGAGTGCAGTAAAATATACCCCAATGCAATGCAATGTAAAATATATCCCAGTAGCGTTCACAAACGCCTATTTCCATATCATCGCAAAGGCAGACTCTCCATCGTGTCAGCGGTAGGGTTCTGATGAAACGATCGGGCACCTAGTGTGTGACTGCCCTCATTTTGAGTGAGACCGTGCTTTCCTGAATGCTACACTATCGTCATAGCAACGTCTCCTCTCTTACAGACACCAAGATTCTGGGGCCTTGGACATGCCTTCATCAGAAAGGACAGTGGTGGACGAGCTCTTCAAGATCTTAAAGGGCTCGGGGTACAATTTTCGATTATAAACTTTCAGCTTTAAGTGTGCGCTTTCCGTCGACTTACCAGGTGTGCGATGTACTCCTGAAAAACACATTTCGTTGCCATTCTTTCTCTAAGTTTTTTTTCTTTGTTCCCTCCACACGTGTAAATAACTTATTGGGCATCGCCTGGTTAACCTCCATGCCTTCTTTCACTCTCTCTACTATCTCGTTTTTCATCAAGGTGCTCGTGAGCTCAATCGTGACGAAAGCAGAATGAGGTGGGGAAGGACTTGGCAAAACAACCGACTGGCCGGCCTTGTCACGTCACCGTCGCCAGTGAACCGGCTGCTGCTGAATCTAGTTCAACGGAGTACTCTTGACCATGCAAGCTGTGACTACCGCGGCTAAGGCTCGTCAGACGAACCGAACGCGTCACCGTGCTCCGTCATTCGTCGACGTTGGTTCCACTCCAATACTACAGCGTGGGCTTCATATGCGTTTCAACATGGATGCGTTTCTGCAATGAACAGCGTGACGCCATTGCCCGAGTGAGTGAGTGAAAAAATTTATTGATTTCCAAAGGGATTCGCGGGTCGAAGGCTCCGTCGTCTTCGTGCTTGCGCCGGCGACTAGAGTCTTCTTTCAGCAAGGGTGGGCCCCTATTCCAAGGCTCCACTGAGTCGTGCTGCACCGGTCGCGTGCTCTATAAAGGCCCGAAATCTTCGTCACCGGGAGCAATGACGAATGGCAGAGACCACAATTATACAAATAAACAACCGATAGAATATACGCCCCAGAACAAATTTTTCTACTAGAAGTAGTCGTCACTTTAACGCAGAAATGAATGAAAAAGAACAAGTGCGTTCCTGCTAAGGTGGCTGCACATCTCTCTTCGAAAAAACCTCACCATCCACGTAAATACGCGGCCTATTTCAAGAGAAGTGGATTCTTGAGTTCTGAAGAAGCTCCAGACGCCCTCTCATTGTGCGATGCCTCCAGGGAGCCATGCCTGATTGCAGCTGAGCTGGGCACTGACTCTAGGCTTAGTGCCTCCGCTGCCACGCTGGTGGAGGCAGCGCTGACGGCGTCTCTCGGGGCAGCACCTGCCCCGCAGTCTACGCCTGATCCGTCGCTCCAGGTCCAGCTTTGTGCTCCGGTTCGTTGGCAGATACGCCCATCCTGCCTTCCAGAAATGCCGAACTGCTCGTAAGTGATCTGCTCCCAGGGCCAATGGCCATCCATTCAACACCACCGGATGGGCATCAAACCGCACGGCATTATGAATCGAGCATTCAAATGGACTTGTCGGCACCCCTACCTACAAGTGTCCCACAGTCAATCAATTTCGTCTTCAGCAAGTGTGGCTTTCTAGACAAGCGCTCTTGTCTTATGATCGAGAGCCCGGCTGCGCCTGCACCCGGATAGTCATCTTACAGAGTGACCATAAAAACTCTGGTCAACAAACGCCTCACGGATATACCTAACAGGATTTAACACACTAACGAGGACGCGTGCATCGGAACCGAAGGTTTGCGGTGGTTCCCGGCCAGGACAAAGTCCAACACAATAGCTGGGTGCTTTCCGACTCTGACTACCGTAGAACGTCTGCAGGAGTATTTCACTCACAAGCTAAATCTCAGTGCCAGTCCAAGTGTATTTATTGGACGGCTCCAACTTGCAGCGCTGCGTCGTTGACAACGTCGAGATCACTGAGGATCAAACTGCACTTCAGCGAGAGCTGTGGTGTCCCACGCACCGTGTCATACAGGCCCGACACATGGGAAAGGGACGCTCTTGCATAGTGAACTTGTAATGCCCTCCGACACTGCCGGCCTGTCTGTACTATTATGGCTGTATTTTACGCCTCCGATCGTATAAACCAGCCTCAGTATATTGCTATAACTGCTTCCGTACTGGGCATGGACGCAAATCCTGCCCCTTCGCTGCTGCTGGTGAAGTTACATCGGAAGAATAAGTGGCTTTCGATGCGGCGTCTGTAAATCCGACGACTAGGGGATAACATTTTGAAGCTCTCCAACAAAACAAAATGAAACACAAAAGGCTCGTCGCCGAATGACTACGCATTGACCAATACATGACAGTATAACTCTGATGCAGACACCCAATCCGTAGTTCTATAGCGGGATGACGACGAGTGGGCGGAGCTTCCTGAGCACACCTTGCATGATCCTTCAGCTAAGGCGCCTTCTAACGATACTGTGCGAAAAGAACGCCACCAAAAACAGACAGCAAAATAGCGCAGTATGTCTCAACTACCGCAGGACGATCAGGCCGCCATCGACAAACAAATCGCACGTCTTTTAGCGGAGGTCACCAAGCTCCGGCAACACCGTGAACTGCTCGCTCGACGTAGACGGGCAGCGGAGTCATCCGCCACTACTATCAATGGCGAAGCAACATCGACTTCCTCCCGCCCACCATGTTATTTTCTGCCTCTTCACAAATTACCGCAATAACACTGAACAACTCCGCGACTTCATTGCTCCGGTTTATGGTCAACCAGTTGTCCAACCTGACGTCCGTGACTCTACAGCGCTTGGGCTAGTAACTGGGAATGACAAGTTCCAGTCATGCTGGTGTGCTGCACTGGAATTTCAGAGGCATAAAAACAAAGGTGGGAGAACTCAAAACCCGAGTAAGAATTCACAAGATCAAGGTATGGGTCATGTTGCTACAGGAGACAGACACCTTGCCATCGATTCCAGGCTTCAGTGGCTACATCTCCCCAATGATAATCCGTCGTGTACACATTGGTGCTTCTCCGAGAAAGGAGGCGGTGTATGTGGACTCACGTTTTCCGCATGTGCGCCTTGCTCTCGAAAACTGGTGCACATCATAGCAAGAGGTAGTGGCAGTGGCTGCAAAATATAAGGGAACCGTTGTGGCCGTTTCACTTTACGTTAGACAAGTCGGTGGCGCTTCCTCCCGTGCAAATCTTGGCTGGCTCCTAAGTGTCTGTCGGCAGTACCTCGGGTGTCTGATTTTAGTCGGAGGCGATTTTAGCGCCCCTCACCTGGATTGAGGGTAGCTATCTTCGAGCCCTCGTGGCAGGTGTGTGCGGGACGCCTTCACGGAAGCCCGGTTTGTTCTGCTCAACAATCCTGGGACAGCAACACGGCCAGTGTGTCAAACTCACAATGCTTTCTATGCTCCAGACTTCACGTGCTGGTCGGGTCCGGGTACGCCCTCGTGGCACATAGAGCCAGACTGCTGGGGAAGTGATCATCACCCTATCATCATCAGTCTTCATACCTCACATCTCCGACCTTTACGCTAAATGTGTTCTGTGATCAACTAGGACAGCTTTCGCTCCTGTCTCGACAATCTCACTTTAGAGTTTTCACCAATCTTTACTGAGCGCAAACAGTGCTCAACAGTGCTAGAATACCACCTGAACAGGTGTTCGTCGACCAGCACCAGACCTCGGCCCTCTTAACTTGTGGGCTGCACGCCGTCAAGCCGAGCTGGCTGCCACGCGAGACCCCACATCGGCGCAAGCACGTACATGAATGTAATATCTTACTGCTAACGTACACAAATATCAACGCGACCTCTCACGACGGCAGTGGCATGCATGGTGCGAATAACGTTCTGAAAAATTCTCAAATACATCTCTCATGCGAACGTTCCGTGCAAAGGAACACAGTCACCCTTCTACTGATGCAGCAGCAACCGCATGCTTCCATGCTAACTTGTCGCCAAATGACGTCGCCAAAGAAGCAGCTTGAAAGTTTTTTTCCAAACTACGATGCTGTGGCTTCTTCAGCCGCTAGTTTAAATATGGCAGGTATCCCAGCGCATGTATATCAACTGCCATCTGATGTTGACGCAGATGCAATTGGGTCTCCGTTCTCTATGCCTGAGTTACTGGTTGCAATAGATGATGCGAAACAAAAAACAGCGCCCGTCCCGAACAGTATTCAGTATGAGGCATACAAGAACCCGAATAGAGCTGCACTTCCTCAAAAATTAGGCACCAGAGAAAGTAATGGCTGTATGGCGTCGTGCCCGACAACTGGAAATCCGCTGTTGGGATCTCGATCCCGAAACCAGGAAAGCCCCCCCCACAGACCTATAAAACTTACGACCTATCTCCTTAACTCCTACGCTGTGCAAGCTGGCGGTTGAAATGCGAGCCACGGAATGGTCGTGGTGGCTAGAGCAGCACGGTATTTATCAGCCCGCTCAAATTGGCTTTCTTCCATATATTGGTACAAAGGATGGTTTGGCTGTCTTGGCATCTGCGGTTTCGTCATCTACCTGCAGCCGCAATGTGTGTGCCGTTTTAGCAATAGACGTTGAAAAGGCATATGACAACATCAGTCATGCTGCCATTCTGAACTCAATTGACATTCTTCGTCTCTGTCCGAGAGTGCGTAGTTTTGACAAATCATTTTTGGAATTCAAAAAATATGCAATATGCCTCAGCGGCGAAGCGGTCGAATCATATGTTCCTCTCTGTGGCGTGCCTCAGGGATTAGTATTGTCCCCGACGTTATTTAATATTGCTTTCATTCCGCTGTCTTGGCGCTTACATGACATCATGACATAAAATTTCTGCAGTGTGCTGATGACATCATGGTGTCGAGTACTCACCAAGATCTTCATACTCAGGAGGCTGTCCTTCATTCAGTTTTGGATGTTACCCCTAAATACGCGTCGTCCATCGCACTCGCACTTTCCGTGCGTAAAGCACAATACACGTCGGTCCCCAACCGCTGGGGACGCCGTAAACATGCTGCAAGTTCAATCCGTCTATCGGGCACCCTACTACAAAAAAGGCCGAGTGTGAAAATCCTAGGGTTAATTATTAAAGAACCACAATCAGTGACAGCATGGCTTTCTCATACAAAAGGGCAAGCTACTGAGACTTTAGGTTTGATTAGAAGAGTTGCTACTAAAACGGCAGGCGTAGGCTCGTTCGTTACACGGCATCTGGCCAGGTAAGTTGTGCATCCACGTGTTGTTTATCAAGCCCAGTTTCAACATGCTGCAAGAGCTCAATGGAATTGCCTTGAAGCCGTGAACAGAGAGGCTATGAGGCCTATTGAAGTATTACATGACTTCCACGCATCACACCGATCATAGCTTTGCAAGAGAATGCTCAGCTGAGAACCATTGATGAGCTGGCGCAGCAGCGCCGTGAAGCGCGCAGCCTGAAGGCCAGTCTATCGCACTCCACGCGCGCAGTGAGGACTTATGCAACGTCACACTCCATTCTTTAGCCGGCAACGCCAGTTCTTCCTTCATGGAAGTTTGTACAGCTCAGGCAGAACAAGCCAACAGCAAATCGCCGACCAAAATCTGGTAATCGTTGTTTCGCCAGAAATTTGAAGAACAGGATGCTTGCTTGTTTTCTGAATAGGCTCAAGCATCTTAGCCTGAGAAGCAACGAGAGCTATCTACTGCCCATGCAGACTTGCCTTGAATCAAACCTCTCGGTTTCAACTTAGGGAACCCCATACTTCCTTTTTGCTGAGCTCATTGCACTTAAAAGAGCACTCTGCTCCGTGGCCACAAAATCTATGCTCCCTGCGGCCCGCGATGTCATCCGCACTGACGCCCTTCAAGTAGTCCGGTTGCTACGACGTGTTAGCCGCTGCCATCCAATATGTGAGGACATCCACCGGCTCGTCGCACGCATCCCGCGCCACTACGCAGTGAGAGGGTGCCACGTGATCCGCTGACCTTTCAAAGCCAGGGAGATTTGGAGACCTGCCTCGTGACTCAAGTCTGATCATTGCCTCGTCTCCTTCATTTGGACAACATTACCCTTATCTTAACAAGAAAGGAAAACCTCCGATGCCGCACATGGGCTCTCATCCCTCCGTGTGCGGTAACCCTCTCCCGCGGTCTTACCCATGAAGTGGAGGTTGCGCTTAGAAGGATCCGGGTCGGAGTTGCCCTTACACCTGCTGTCGCTCGGAAGTAGCGTCAGCACCGAGATTTCATTCCTTCGCCTCAGTGCCCAATATGTAAACGCGGGGGCATTGAATTCGGCAGTCACCACTTAATGTGGGACCGCCCTGCTCTCAAGCCTACAAGGATCCGGCACCTCAAAATAGCATGTCTTTAACCGAGCAACCCTGCTTCATATATTGCCTGGACGCAGGGACCATACCATCGCTCACTACTGGACTTCATAAAAGCAGCTAAACTTTTTCCAGTGCTTTAATTATTACGCCATCCTTCATCACACTTTCTCCCATTTAGGCTCTGGGGCAGTAAAGCTCACTGATAAAAAATATTCAAGGCCTACATACTGCTTTTTATGCACTCTTTACGTCTAACACTTTTGTCCAGTGGACTTCAACTTTGGATACAGGGCAATCAAAGTGAAATTTATGTACTCTATCCTAGCAATTGTGTGCTGCACATATAGAACACTTTAGTGCACTTACCATACATGAATGTATAGTACAAAGGTGGGGGATAGGTTATCCACGTTGTGCAGGTAAGTTTGTAAATATAAGATGAAGACGGCAAAGAAGTAGGAGCAGGCGCAGAAGGTTTCCTCGATAGAGGACGTTAACTTATAATGCAGTTCCCACAAGAAAGAACAAGCGAAATATATTAAAAAACCTAATCACCCATCCCATGTCCAGGTCGCTGCATTGCAAGGTAACGTTACCGGCTTCCGAACCTTAAACCGCACATTTTGAGCACTAGAGCTTTGTAAAGCTTAGCAGTGCACAAAAGTGGATGACGTAATTAGGAGAAGAGAGGCACACGAACTTTTTCAGCTGTTGATTAGACAACTTAGGAACACGACTTTAAATGTGCCTTCTAATGTATTATTTTGGCGAAGCATGCAAAGACATTGTTTTATGCTGATAATCCTAATGGCAGATTTTTTTCAGTTGTGAAAAACTTGAAAAAGCAGTTCCGTATTGTTCCGCAAAGAGCCCATTGAACATGAGGGAGATTAAAGACACATTAATTTCCTGCCTAAGAATTATGCACGTTTGCATTAGTAGGGGTACGTTCATATTATCCGGCGTCCTTGATTACAAAAATCTTGTGATATACAGTGAGACGATCGCCATAGTACTTTTCTCATGAATGCTTCTAGCCACACTTGCAAATGTTCTTGGAATTTGAACCCCTTCATCTCAACACTAACATACGTAAAAAATTTCGAATGCCTTCCCTGAGAACTTTGCTTCAGATGCGCCTGGCCCACTGAATATTGGGAACGGAAGTGCGATTTATCAATGACGTTACGGTACAAATTGAACCTGAACTTAAAGTGAGTTCATTTCATGGAATAAGAGCAAGATAAACTGAACCATTGTTATTGATTGCGCTCCAGGTAGTTTTCTGAACAAATATACCATCCATCGCAGCGTTCTTTTCATAAAATCCTTGTTATCAGCCGTGCATCGCTATTGAGGCAAACATAATAGGATCACAGTTTGAAATCACGAAACCGCACTCCGAACATAAGAGTGATTAAAGAGGCTTACTCAGTGTCTGCTACTTCATTCGTAGCTTCAGTACTTCGTAAGGGTAGATAGCCGACCCGGGTTTTATACTTCGCGACTTGCTATATGTGTACGTGACATCTGGAATGCATTATTTTTTTCAGTATCGCTTGCATTGTCAACACTCGGATTTCATGCAGTGTTCACGTGCTACATGTAAAGTGCAACTTTTTTTCTTATTCTTGTAATTTGGCGCGCAGTGCGAATAAATGGCGATAAAGAGGACAGAAATAATGAAGTAGTCAGCACAACGAAGAGAAGATAGATTAAACCAAGCTGCTCGATGGGCATGAGGGCATACCCCTCATGGGTATGTGCTATCTCGAGAAGAGGCAAACACAAACGACGTAAGCCTTGTTGCTTGATGTCTTTACAATGGCGCAGTTGGCTAATGTCGTGACCTGCGACGAGCTCATAAACCCTCTCTTGCTTCCAAGCGGACCGAAAGTTTCTGTACTGCATTCAGGCTCTGTGCCATGTGAGATTCGCAAAACAATCCTGTAAAGATATGGACCTGGGAGCTTATTGCTTCAGGGCTTGAGCTATAGATTTTTTGCCGGCCAGCTATACCTAGAATTTTCCCACAATGCGGTGGGGCTTCCCTCATATTCCTCATATTTATGCCGAAAAGCTTAACTAAGAGCGAGATGAATGAAAGCAGCACTACACTATTCCAGAAGACAATACGAACCTGAGCATGCACTCAAATTCATTACATCAACGCCATCGCTAAATATGAAGTAAAACTTGACGCCGAGAGTATTGTGGCCTCTCTCATTATAATAGAAGATACTTTGCGCTTAACCGACAAGAAAGAGAAGGGAAAAAACCCAGAGGTCTGTGTATTCTTAATAACATGCCCAGTTTGTATGGCGCAGTTTTCCTTGAGATTATCGTAAGCAACTGGCTCAATCATCTGCGATTCCAACAAACTTGAAAGAGATTGCGTTTGTGCGCTGTTTGGCGCAAATTAAAATAGCTTAGGTCTGAAAGCGATAAACAAAATTGACACGTAAGCAGTCACGAAATTTTTTTTTCAAAGAACAGACTCAAATTAAAACGAGTCATTAGAATGCTGGAGAAGAGTTTGATACAGCGCATGGAGACTATGTACTTGGGCTTAGTTCTTCATAACACGTTAGCTGGGATCCCCACCCCAATGGATGTGTAGAAAACTCTAGACGACGACTAAACCACTGTCTCGGTGTTGAGAACTCTCTCTACGACAAGCAAGATGAAAAGCTTCAGCCCATATTTTTGATCTCAATTATAATAAGGTAGTCTAGATTAACGAACCACAAGAAAAAGAAACATTCAAAAGACACTTTAGAAAACAAGGATTTTCGCCGTATTGCCAATGTTAAAATTTACAGACAAACATAAAGCTATTTTTCAGATACAAAATTTTCTGAGCTCATCACATGAGCGAGTTCAGCCTTCTGCGCTGATTTTGCTTTTTGACTAGTTAGCTCAAACATTTTTCGTTCATGCCATGAATTATACACTCAAAAATTCACTTATACGAACCTGTAGTTCTGGCTTATAATTTTTGTCGGTTAAACCAAAAAGTTGCATGCGTAAATGTTCAGTTTTTATATGCCTAGCTATTTTGATTTTGGCAGCTTCGAGAATGTTTCATTATTTCTCTTACGTTAGTATATTCGTGTGCCTAAATATTTATTGTATAACTATGCTGCTTTATTGAAATGTGCATGCCTAAAACATGCTCGCATAATTTTCCACCTATATTAAAAATGACCTCACCTGAATTTGAATTTGTTGGTAACGTTGTAAAGCGATGCTAGTGTGTATGCTTGTAATTTTTGCAATAACAGTGTTTGCCACTTTTTTTCTACGCTGCTTTGCAGCACTGATAGGGGTGATGTCACATTGTGATTTTCAGCTTTCAGCACAGAAATCCTTGTATACAGTTGGCAAAATAAAGTGAATTGACATAAATTGTCTTCATAACATCGAGTATTGCAGCGCGCCTCACTTGAGTTGAATTTAAAATGAACACCAGTGCATGCAGTATGCAGGGTGTTTCATCTGATGTCGTCAATAATACTATTTTAAAATGTCATCTGCCAGTATAAAAAAAGTTGTTTTGTAGCATAGCATAGCACGCCGCGATTTGCTTGGACAAAAGATGTCAGGCGCCTCGGAGTGGAAGCCTCTTCGCCTATCTCTCCTCCATAACTTTGGGTAATCCACCTCGCCCACTGGCCTCAAGTGCTTTTATTGCGCATGAGAGTACTGCGCATGAGAGTACTGTAGTCTGCGTCAAAGCTCTGTAGGGCATTCGATAGCCTCACTCCCCTGCAAACAAAACAGCACGTTACCGCTGCTGGTACACGTTATAGGTGCAAGGCTCACCCAGAAGTGGAGCGACATAGACCTACATGCAGTCTGAACACGAGCGCTTTGAGAAAAATTTGTAGGCAGCACTCTGTTTTCATTTATTATAATTTCTTGTGCACTGCTCGAGCGCCTACGTACTGCGACGCTTACTGAACGTCGCATTACGCGAAGAAACGAAGCAAAGGGTTCAGTCTGCAGCCCATCGTTTTTGGCGGTGACTTTTTGATCAGTGAATAATGCTAACACTTGCAGAAATAAAATTCGGTGATACTTAGTACTTCACTCTCTGTACAATTAGAAACCCCGCCGATGAAAAAGGCTTGCGAAGGGCTGAGGATAACGAACGCATGCACCGAGGCAACTCGGATTCAGATATTTAAGACCTTTCCACACATGGGGCCGAAGAGGACGCAAGACACATTGAGCAGCAATGAATTACATTTCACTCCCTAACTAAACCGAGTACCATTCAGTCTTTTCTCTGTCCCCACAGTTATGCTATACAAAAAACGCCGTCTATAAATCTCTAGAAACCTAGCTTTAAATGCCGCTGAGGGGCTTTGTGCGCACAGGTCATTTTGACTACAATAGTGTGCATCGTGACGAGCTTAATTTTATCCTAGCACTCTTGCAGAGATACCTATTAGTGCGAAAAAAACTATTCCGATGTGAACACACCGAGCTAACCCTATTGGTACTTGCATGCTTGTGATGTTCGTGGGTTTGTGAGCCGTGAAATGAAGAAAAAATAAATATCCGCGACTAGGGTTCGAACGCGAACAGATCAGCTTCGCAGGCCACTGAGCGAGAGCGCTAGGATATCGCCGAAGCTGACACGCCTTGTGTTAAACTGCACCACACACTCGCGCTGTGCATTGCCCCGTATCGTCTTCCTCATCTACTATTAACAAACTTACATTCGCGTTTTGAGCTATGGGGTGGTGGTGAAAAACTTTATAATGTAGACCAAACCTTAATTATTACATCCTAGTGATGGGATTGCTCTTGGATGCGTGTCGTGGCCGGAAGGTGATGCTTCTCAGCGACTTCCAAAGCCCAGTCCACTAGCTGCCGTTGGGCAGCCGGGTCAGAACTGTACACCGCAGCCTCTCATCGCTCGAGGTCTGTGAGTTGCCAATCGGCTGGTGGAAGGAGCTCAGAGAAAGAATAAAGAATGTGTGCAAAATCCGCTTTCGGAGCGCCGCAGAGGGTGCATACTGGCCTGAACAGTCCCGGGTGAACCAGGGCTAAGTGGGCAGGGGAGAGGAAGGTGCGGGATTGTAGCTGTCGCCACGTCACCTGCTGCAATTTAGTGAGAGACCTGTGAGGAGGGGGATACGTTAGCCGTTGCTCACGGTAGTGTAGAGTGATCTCGTGATACGCGACCATTCGATCTCGAGCGTCTCCCCAGGCGTCGCGGCTCCTGCTCGGCTGACGAAACCTCGAGCTAAAGAATGAGCCGCCTCGTTACCTGGGTGGCCGGCGTGGGCCGGGACCCAGAGAAGCTGAATAGGTCGGGTAGGGGCGAGAGACCGGCTTAGAAGCCGGAAAGCGGGTTCTGAGATGCGGCCTTTCGCAAAGTTACGAACCGCGGTCTTTGAGTCGCTGAAAATGTGGGTCGCCGATGTAGTAGCGATGGCTAAGACTACGGCTGCCTCCTCCGCTTCCGCAGGAGTGGAGGCAATGACAGTGCCTGCCGTAATAGGGGTAGGTATGGAGCGGTAGCGACAGAGGGACGTGTTCTGCATGCGATGGCATGGGAAACGACGGTTCCCGTCACTTCTTCCAGTCACAACCTGGCGAGGGTGAATCGGTGATATAAGTAGCTTCTGAGTGAGAGAGGCAAACTCATTCGGAAATACATGGAAATGAGAGTAATTAACCTCTTCAAGTGTTCGATCATATCAGGCATGGCTGAAGGTAAGTCTCACCAATAGGTGGCAGAGCGCTATCGGATCCAAGAGGCTGTACCTGTTATAGCCGTGATCTAGCTCTTCTGCCTGGTGAGCGAGAGTATGATCGACGGTAACATGTATACTGTATCTGTGCGGCAGGCAGCAGAGCAACTCAGGTGTTGCAAACAAAGGCGCGAACAAGCTGCTTCTGCTTCGCTGACCCCATTGAAATCTGTCTTACGCGCAGAATAGCTTAAACAGTAAGTATTTATTCAGTAGTTTTTCCGGAACTGAAGGTGGGCGGATTAGTCGCTTCAGGCCAAAAATTCTGGAAAGTTTTGTGGTGGAAAATTGTGAAAGACCATATCTGTAACGGCACTTTTGTTCCTACGCCCGTGGGATTCGCACAACGACATAATTTTGAGTTGGCTACCTCATTCGTAGTTCCACCGCCTGTACTTGTGTCCGTCATGTACGCCTGAACAAGATGTAAGTGAAAACAAAAATCACAGTCTGTTTGAGCTTACATATAACTGAGTTTTTCTGCAGACATACTAAACCAAAGAATCAACCACGAGTGGTGGCGGCAGGAACCGGAGACGCTGTGAATATTACGTCATCGAGCTAAGTCTCCTTCTCGGCTTACTGCCTACGCTGCGCCTTGCTTGTGGCAGTGGCTGGGCACTGAGAGTAAAGTTCATAAATACTGCTCCAGTGAATTATATGCATTCTACATCTGAACAGCCTTCTCATTTAAATTTAGATGGCATCTGTAGTTTCCTACAAAGAGGATCAGAGTTCTATATTCATCTTTCTCTGGCTTTCTTGCGAGCAGTCTGTGAGGGTTTTCTTCCTGATTCACAACAGCAGTAGTATCACCAGGCAATACTATCCAAATCCCGCTAAGGCCTTCAACAAATCCGAAGAATATCATCTAACATAACTCCAAACTGATATTTTTGCAGTTATGTTATGAAAGAACCCCGAGGTTTTCCCTCTCTTGTTCACTTTGTGACGAAATGCAAATTATCGCTAATCAGCACGGTTTCGCCTCTGGTTCTTTGTGTGAATCGCAGCTTTTCAATTTACCACCACTGATCTTCATTTAAACCTTGATTCATTGTTTCAAATTGATGTTATATTTATAGATTTTTCATGGACATTTCATCGTGTTCCGCATTCACAACTCATCTGTAAACTTTCCTCTCTCAGCCTGAACCCATTCGTTTTAGCTTGGATGAAAAGCTTACTCACCGACCGTTTTCAGTACACCGTTGTAGGTGGCCGTCCTTCAGCGTTAACCATGTTGCTTTCTGGCGTTCCACAATGCTCAGTCCTTCGCCCGCTTCTTTTTCTCAGCTATATTAATGACCTCTCCCGTGATATTTCATTACCAATACGTCGCTTCGCAGAGGACTGTGTCCTCTACCGCCGAATTTCATCTCAAACTGTCGAGATCATGCTTCAGAATGACTTACTTTTTATAGATAACTGGTGTAATAAGTGGCTGATGCCACTTAATATTGAAAAATAAGTTTATGAAAGTTTCGCGCAAGCGCTCCAACATCACCCACGTGCACTCTTTAACCCCTGTCTGTACTTCACAAGGTCAAACCTATCGTTATCTCACTGTCTTAAATCTCTACTAACTCAAATTGGTCTTAGCATATCGTGAAACTTGTCGCTGAGCGCTGTAAAACACTAGGCTTCATTAGAAGAACATTATCGTTGTCGCCTCCTTCCGTCCGTAAATGGACATATGAAACCTTCGCACTATCAAAACTAGAATACGCATGCACAGTTTGTAGACCTCATCAGACTTACCTAATCAATTGTTTAGAATCTGTTAAGAATTCCGCCACTTGCTTTACATCTTCAAAATACGACCGCAAAATCACTACAGCAGTATAAAATCATCACTCGATTTACCCTCACTGGCCTTTCGCCGCATAATATCAGGACTAAGCCTCTTCAACAAGATATTCTATCATTTCCACATCTGCGCCATTACTGCCTTCGCGCACCAGCACGTTCATCTCGAGGTTTGTTCAATAGCTTAAGTGTACACCACCTGCATGGATCAACGTCTGCTATTAATAAATAATTTTTACCGACAGTAACACATGAATGGAATGAATTACAAGATTCTACTGTCATGTAAGGTGATCCTGTCACATCTAAAGAACTGTTACTCTCTGGTTTAAATCATTAAAATGGCCTAAATTTCTTTTCACACTCCTAGTTTGATGCATTTTAGCAACTCATCTGTAGTTCCCTTGCTCTATTCTAATACATTCCTTATTACTGTTTTAATTGGGTTCTCACTTAATTGTACTGGATTGTACACAAATGCCTTCATTGCAGTCAATGCGTATCTATCTCTTTTTAACTATATGTTTATTTTTATTTATTTTTTGTGGTCTCAACTTTTTTGACCTTGCTTCATGTATTGTTTCATGTACGTCGCCCCCTCCTGTCTTATTTAATACCCTGTAGAGGGTCCTTAAAGGTCTATACGTGACGACAATGATTATGAGATTCAACTAGAAGGCTAAAGTTGATACAGAATACTGAGAACCTCTTAAATCAGAGTTTAAATTCTGTGGCCAATACGCACACCTACATCATAAGGTATGGGCCTGATATGCTGATAGTTCTATAGAATTAATAGAACAGCCAACGTGGCAAGGATGGGAGGCGGCCCGATCCGACTCGAGCATCGACGACTAACGAGCTCTCCTCAAAAGAGCACGAACGGCGTCCATTGCCTACGCAATTCTGGAATGAGGAGTCAACCATGTGGCGCTAATTCTGCCGCCCCTTTTTTTCGTCAATAAACGTTTTCATCATTGTCATTATAAATTTCCTGCACATTTGCGCAAGCGGAGTTGTCTGAGCCAGTTTGTGTCGGTCCACGTTAGGAAAGTTCGCATGGCGAAATAAAGGGGACGCGGGAGGGTTAATGCACGACAAACACGACAAAAACAGGAATAAATTTTTTTTCGTTCCATCTTTGCATCCGGATTTAGCTCGCATTGTGAACGTTTCTAACATGTTCATATTCAATTAGAACTTTCCGTTAAGAGTTACATTTATTAAAATTATTGCGGCTGCAGTAGTCCCAGACATAAGTCCCGTAGATGTCCGCTGTACGTGATTATTTGCTAAAAATTTGTTAACCCTAAAAAACGACAGTACGTTTTACGAAGATTGAACAAGAGCTAGATTAAAGGAAAACGTGCAAAGAAGGTCTGTGATATAGTCACGCGAGGTGAATATTTCAGTGCGTTAAATACAATAAATAACAATTGTTTATTACAGCAAATATGCTCTCATTTTACCTTTCATACGATTACCTAAATATAAAGTAGTAGAAAACTTGAAAAATGCGCGTTTTAGCTTTTTTGTTCTGTCTTACTTTAAAACGGCATTTCTTCTCCGTATAAAATGAAAGGCCAAAGATTTTATTGCTTGTCCTGTCAGAAGCGCTTCTACGGGATTGCGGTGAATATGTGCTGAGCGGCATCTACTTGAAAACGGCCGACGAAGCGGCGCAAAGAAATAGACCACGGTTTGTTGAGGCTGCGGCAGGCCCCAAGGAGTTCCTAATTGCGCTCTAAGAACCGCGCCTTTTCCGGCGGCTCTGCTGTGTCGGCCCACCAGCGGCGTCGAAGTGGCCACTGGCGTGAGTGGCTGCGACGCCCCCTGCCTGCTGTTGTTTTTTAGGGTAGTTTGCTAGAAAGAAAGCCAGAAAATTTTTCATTACACTACCCAGTTGCGCGTCATGTCAAACCATCAAAAACATGGCGTCCTAGTGCTAGTGAGACGAGCGGCCGGGAGGATGGCAGTGTTCACGCCTTCCTGGCGTTTGCTGATGAACAAACGTGGGCTGTTCTGCGTACCAAAGTGACCGGTAGCAGCGGTCCATCGCTCATAGGAAGTTTTCGCCGACAGAGCACATACTTTTGCCTTCATTCGCTTCGTAATTCGCGCTTTATGCGGCTTTCAGCAGGCTCATACATCGGGCTACCCGCTTCACGCATTTCGACTTTCACGCTGCGTGGATGCTTGACCCCGCTGCTGCGGGCCAGACCTACGGTTGGACAGCGGAGGTGGACGTTCCAAGAAAGGATGCCGTACTTGTCGTGCGGTACGCTATACACTATATATACGCAGGGCGTGCAGCTTCTTTTCCACGAAGGAGCCCGTAACCACAGT
Source organism: Amblyomma americanum (assembly GCA_030143305.2). NCBI lineage: Eukaryota > Metazoa > Arthropoda > Arachnida > Ixodida > Ixodidae > Amblyomma > Amblyomma americanum. The sequence continues at coordinate 63,555 of JARKHS020031599.1, read as the reverse complement.
CGCGTCGGCAGCCGTGTCGCATGGCGGAAGGAAGCGGCTGTGAGGACTTCGCTATGAGGTCGACATGGCCGCGTTTTCCAGAGGGCGCCATGTAGTGAACGGACTGAGAGGCTCGGCACTGTTTTCGGTCTGGCCGAGGACTGTACGATGTCATTTTATTGATTTTGTGCGTTTTGTTTTTAGCGAGATAGCAGTGCATGCGCCAGCTCTGATCACACAAGGGACGGGAGACAGACCTGCTTGGCCGAATCCTGCGGCTGATGGCCAGTGATTGAAGAGTTGGAGCCAGAGGACCCGATACTGAGGTTTCAAGGAAAGAAGCGGAGAAAATGTTGAGGGTTCTGCGGCTGGAGCTGGTCCGAGTTTGGTCCCCTGCACCATAGGTCCTGCATAATGACTGTCGCTCCCTTGCAGACAGCCCAGGCCTTCCTGGTCTACTTCTAAACTTGTTGCTCTTCAAATCTTTTCTACATTTGCATTGTTAGTAAGGTTTTTATGTAAAAGTATTAAGTCCCTTCCATCCTAAAGAGCGTTATCCTCGGCGTGCAAGGTATCCCACCTTGACGGAGAGTACCACTAGTGAAACGGATTCACTGCCTGTACATACAACCGGTTCATGTCAGCCTCGGGTTGGCGTAGAAGTAATAAAGCAAAATAACCTATACACGAATTTTTTCTCAGTCTTTTCCTTGGTTACGGCGTGCTCATTACAGAAGAACATGCAGGTCTGGGTACTGTCGAATGGGACGTAACTTATGTACCGAGCGCATATTGATGGAAAAGTCATAGAGGGCGCTATAGTTCTCCATGCGCCCTGTAGGAATGTTCAGTTCAGTTGGCGGTAGGAACGCTGTTGTGGTCAGGAATTTCCTGGTGATGGGGGCCCACAGACGCAGCTGTAGCCTCACTGTCAGCGAATATATAGTGTCTTCAGTATCTCTCAACGATATGGCCGTGGAGGTGACAAGTTCTTGCTTCAAGGCTTGTGGCACTCCTATCCGGCTCTATGTTTCGGGGCACTATAAGGAGGTCGGAGGCAAGGGGCAGATGGTCCCATGGCGGCCGATAATCAGGAATTGGAAGGAAGGTTTAAGTGCTGTGCCCAGAAGTTTCCACCATGGCACGTCTTGACGGAAATTGGACAGGTTCGGGTGCTTAATCTTAGTTATCTGTGATGCTCTTCTCATGCCTCTAGTCTATTGTGCAAGGCGTCCTGTTGAATAAAATAGTAAGCGGCTTATACCGGCACATCTAGACCAGTTAATAAGAATTTGAGGATGCTTTCTTCAATTTCTTTTTTTATGAGTTTCCACGTGTGCGATTGCGGGCATGCGGACATCGTTGATTAGAACATCTTGAAGAGCTCTTCCTCATTTATTCCATAGCTGGTGCGGAACTACGCTTTACCACCTGGTGGAGGTCATTTATTAGTGCGGGAAAGTTGAAGTCCACACAGAACTTTCGCCATCCTTTAGCCAGATTAAGTCGAGGGTGCGAACTCTGCGTAGAATTGAATACGGAGCGTAATCATTTTAATGGGATAGAAAGAGCGGAAAACATAAGGAGCCACTCTCTGATGCTTGACACCAACAGCGAAGATGGCTTTTTAGGTTAGCCTTCTCGTCCGATGCTGGCGCCGGGCGCTGTAGCGAAAAGGACGCTTTGTTGAACGGCAGCTTCTTTAAATCCTGGTTCATCAGATGCTCAGCAGACTGTGATATCATTAGTATAGGTGGCATGCTGGAGTTGCGGACAAATAGGAAGTTTAGCCTGAAATATTTTCATTGACGAAAGAAACAAAGTATATGATACGTATCACTGAGTCGCTCTGCCCTTTTTGATGTTGAAAGGTGGTAACGATTGCATGCAGATATTAGATATTTTATGTGAGTGTGCTAGCCCTTTATTTCTTTTTTGCCAGAGCCGCCGGGAGAGTTGTAGCGCGGGGGAATGTGTGTAGTTGCGCCATCCTCAGTGTTGGCGGCTAGCGAAGTGTAGGTTATGGTCGTCTGAACCGCCGCGACTGTTCCTCCGTTGTAGCGCTCAGCAGCTCCGATAGGGTAGCGGTGCTGTTCTAGCATCGGCAATGTACCCATGTCGAACGCAACGCGCTACATTACTTTTGATGCCTTGATATACGGGTGTTTTTTGTTTAGGCCGTATTCAGTGTCGTTGTGTCGGCCTTCTATGACGGGCAGAAATCGTAAACTGTGTGGTTTAATGTAACGAAGCGACACGAAATATTATGAATAACGCCGTAGTAGAGCGCTCCAAACAAATTTGTACCACACCAGATTCTTTAACATGCGCTCCAATTGCACGGCACAAGGACGCCTTTATGGCTCGCCTTCATCGAAACGCGGCCGCCGGGACCTGGATTGAACCCTATTGATTCAAGCTCTGTAGTCGAGTACCCCAACCACTGAGCCGCTGCGGTGGGTAAATAACTGGTCAACATAAAGAAGTTATGAGAAAGTTGGCTAAGTCGACTGATATTGTCACCGACAAACGTAGGGCGACACAAAAGGGGGCTTTTAATCCGAAGGCCAAGAAGACCAGCAGCGCGCGTCGGAGCGAGAACGTCGTCTTCTTCGCTTCCACACGAGCCCAGCCATGCCATTCGGCCGCATGGCGGCGCTCGCAGAATGTGAGCAGTGTGGCATTGCACCCCTCCTTTCAAGATGCATCGCCTCGATGCCTCCGGCAAGGGGGAAAACAGAATTGAGGCACCAAAGGGCGAAGGTGCGTGTGGCGGCGGCACTGAATGTGAACTCCGACAACGGCTAACGGGCATAATACGGTTTCATGCGGGACACGTGGACGACTTCAGACTTGGGCGGTCGAGAAGAGCGGACGACTCCTTGAGGGAACATTTCATAGTTCACCTCGCGGAGTTGACGTAGCACTTCGTAGGGGCCGAAGTAGCGGCGCAGAAGCTTTTCAGAGCGCCCGCGCAAACGTATAGGGCTCCCAACCCAGCACCTCCACCAAAATGTCGCCGACAAACGTAGGGCGACACAAAAGGGGGCTTCTAATCCGAAGGCCAAGAATACCAGCAGCGCGCGTCCGAGCGGGAACGTCGTCTTCTTCGCTTCCACCCGTGCCCAGCCATGCCGTTCGGCCGCATGGCGGCGCTCGCAGAATGTGAGCAGTGTGGCAATTTATTACGAAACAAAGAGTGTTTAATGAATATGCCAAGCTACGCAGTACGAGTAGGCAGAGCCTAGCGCCAGTTCAAGGTCATACCGTGTGCTCCAGCTGAAACGAATTAAGAAACATTTCCTGCCATGATGGACTTTTAGCCTGCAAAAAACATGACGGTAACGGATAAATGAATGTTCTGGCTAGCTAAACTCATGTATTCATTGCAACGTTATTGCGAAAATAAAGCCCGTTGAAGCTGCTTAAACCAATTAGACAAAGCCTGAAGTGACCACATTGAAATCGCGCTAGACTACAAAGGTGAATTCGAGAAATTTTGTTTCGTATGGGGCGTGCTTTTTTTTGAAACTAGGACAAAAATTACTTTCAGCATCCAAAATTTTTTTGTGTGCTTTCAATGCCCTCTTTCCTGTGTTGAAAGATTTTTCATTTTTTGGTGCGTATTTATTATTTAGTATGTTGTATACAGGACAGGCTGGCAGTAAACTGGTAGCACGCTCAGCAACCATTTTTTTTTCTCGTACTGCATTTGTGGCGCGTCTGAGCAGAATACTTGTCTCCGCTCCAGCAGCCGCACACATGGACCTAGATTGCAAGCCTATGCTACTTTTTAAAATGTAGCGGAGTTGTATGCATCCAATCAAGGGCGACTGGGTGCATTCCAGGCAATTTTATTTTTTATTGATAGCTACTTTTCGCAAGTGATGAGACTTAGTGAAATTCAGAGTGAGAAACTAAAAAGCGCATGCAAAAATGTACATGTACGGGACAAAACGCATTACCACTTGCAAGACTGTCTAGAGCAGCAGTTTCACTACTAAGTGCATATTTGTATTTGGCAGTAATATTTGATCTGCACAAATTTTCAAATCCGGATCTTCATGTTTTGACGCTGGTAAAAAGCGATATCACAGTCTTTAAAACGTCTTGTTCTGAACGTTGCTCAGTGTTTGTAGCCTAAATGTTTAACAGATTTAGAGGTTGAAGTTGAACATTCTTATCTCAAGCTGCCGATATTCTTGTTCTACATCTTACAACATTCTCATTACTGTATTGTGCAACGATAACTGCTCTCTTTACCTCCAGCCTGGCTTGCTGTGCGGCTGACAGGTGTGAGGACCCCACATACTGAACGGCTCCACACAGGAAGGACAGGCAAAGAGACACCGTCAGACTCATCTGGAACATCACAGATATATTTAAGAATTGCATATCAGCGACTACATGATGGAGAGGCTATGTTGCCAAAGATTACATGCCGCTGCATTCCTGAACTTTCCTTGACACTGACCATCAGATATTAAGCAACTACTGAAAACGCCATTAGGTTCTTCGACGTAAAGCTTCTACTGTTTGAAGATCTTGCATGCTGGGTATGCCAGTTTCAAGGCAACAGTAACTGCTGCCCTTCAGTTCGGCATATCTGCAGCTGGTAAAGACGGCGATTGTGACGCTATGCTTTCGTAATGCGCAGGAAAAACCATGCCGGCATATATTAGATAGAAAATTAGGCCTGATAGAAAATTAGGCACCCCAGATGCCGTCCCTTGGCGGCCAATACAGACGAACACATTTCCAAACCTCCATAGACTACATCTCATACTCCCAACATTATACTCCGACACCTGTCCCTTGTTCCAGGCCCGACCTACACTCTTGCAGTTTCCGTGGGAAAGTGGGGCCAAACCAAACACCCTACAGACGGAAAACACGTCTTTTTAGCGGTGGGAGGCGCTGCTAACCAGCGATAACCTGGAGGACCAACGGGCCCTCATACAACAGGTCCGCTGGGCAGCTTAAGCCAGTGGAGCCCTGGAATGAGGGCCCCACGCATAAGCTCGCCCAACTCCCCTTCACTTTAACAAAGTTTTTTAGTCTTCATCCTCCTCTTCACTGCTTTCAAACATTTCTTTATAGTTAACCAATGTTACCTTTAAAGTGAACTTACAAATTCTTCACTGAAAGGCAATTCTTGATAAATCTCCTGGAATTTTTCATAAAACCACAGCACAGAGTGAAGGCATGACATATTCCAAACAGGAAATGCTCTGTGAAGAATGGACTATCTGATCAGATTTGAAAAGTCCAGTGAGATGGTTTGGCTCATCTGAGAGCCGGGAAACGATATGATCTAGAGAACTAAAATTAAGTAGCAGTAAAGAAGAAGCTAAACTTTCCAGCTGATTCTAGCTTAAAAGTTAGAATTTGGGGCAAACAAACGAGTACAATTGCTTATCCTGCATGCACTTTTTCTTCCGCCTTATATAGAGGATGATAATGGAATCTCTCATGGACCTAAAGAATGCTGCTCGGCAGCTGCAGCTCTCTGTTGATAAAAGCTTTTTGAAAAAAATATCAATACAGGAAAAGCAAAATGCTCCCGGTAGCAAGATAACTACCAGAGCCTGAGCTAAAATTCACAGTCAGAAGTAATAAGATAGATGGAACAGTTACCTGAATTTCATGCGTCGATACAATACGAATTCCAAATGCCAGACGCAATCGCCTAGGTTTCTTACTCTCTCAAAGCTTCTTAGCGCACGAGTAATGTTTCCTTTCTTAGTGTGTGTATTAAAATTGTATCTTTTTGGTGAAAACTAAAAATGTATTACAATTTACGCGTTATAGAGTTAAAAGTTTGATTTGTATAGTGTTTGATATTGCACGGTGGAGATTAGACCTTCAAGTGCACTCAAATATTTACATCCATTTTAACTGTTAGATTACTCAACATTCTCATAATTTTATTGTATATACATCGAATGCGCGAAGCCAGGCATCCTCGTTTGATTTAACAAAAAGGCAGCTATACGGAGCAAGACATGTTATCAGATTACTTACCGCACATACTCGCCATCAAACATCAGCGTGCTTATTTTAGTCTATCAGAGGGCTCCTTCAATGCAGAGCTTGTGAATATGTGTTTCATGCTCTAGGCAGATACCAAAGCCGTTATAACCAAGATTTTGGTTTCGTGCTTATTAGCAAAAAGGCTGCATTAATTGTTCTTTCGTAATCTTATTTGGCGCACATTTAGAGGGTCGCACAAATACCAAAAGCAGCTGGGGAAAAACTGCGCCTACTCGGCGCGCAGCGTGAATACCGAGGTGGGCATTGAAGGCGAGGAGGGCTAAAAGCACGCAACGGATATACGGAGAGTCGAATCTCACGTCGGAATTTTTAAAGCGAAAGCTTTACTACTACCCTCCGTAGCTTCTTCGCATTGTGCACGAGATTTACCTTCAACCGAGGAGAAACCATGTGACAGCAATACGGCACTCAGCCGCCACTGCTGAAACAGAGCTCTCGCCTCTGTTTCTACAATCCGTCGGCGTTCATTGTGTTCATTGGCGTTGGCGCCGCGTTGGCGTTGACAACGTTATAGATTCCAATGATTCTGAGAACACGGCGCATAACTTGCTCCCTAGGTCAGTGGACGCCTCAATCGCGCTTTGAGGGACGTGACAGAGAAAAGTGGTCTGCATGCATGAGCCCTGACAACGATGTGGCAGACACACGGCGCTGCAGCAATAGGCCGCAGCGTTCACTGGGTTACCGACCTCTCGCGATAAACCATTAACCGCCACCTGCCAGGCTGTCAGGGTAGACGCGCTGCCCATCCGGCGTGCGGAACGCACTCAACGTTACAGACGCCAAGCCCCGTCTACATGCCCGATTCACCAGAGCTTTGTCTCTCTAACCAGGTTCAGCACTAGTTAAACCGCTGATTGCTTTTGCTATTTGACATCCGTCATAAAAAGTTTATCAAAGGCTGCACAACGTTTCGTCACTAACATCTCAACCCGCTTTTACTGGCCCTACCAAAGTAGTGCACACGCACTGATGCCTAACCGGGAGCAAAATCAGTCACCCTGGCAGTCGAGTAGTAGGTCACTGAAGGCTTATTTCATGGCATCCCTTGCCGCATCTATAACACGAGCATTAGAATGCACCGGTTTTTGGCTAGCCTGCTAATAGTAAGTTTTAAGAGTGGTTAACTTTAAATGGTGGTTAAATTTGATAGTTTCTAATAGTGAGACGTCACCGTCAGCGATCACCAGCTTCAATCAGAAGTGGCACGGATATTGTGCATACTCTTTGCATAAGTAGCTCTCTTGGTAATAGGTAATAGAGAGAGACGGGCTGGTTGGTGACTATTAGTTGAGTGCATCTTGAAGTCGCGCAAAAAAAGGCAAGGGACGAAAAAGAAACCAACAGGACAGAGTGCGGAACTTCAACTGGTTTATTACAACGTTGCGTCACATTTATACAATCATCGTAATCACGTGGTAACATGACGAACGATCATCACGTAACACTTGTGCGCAGGCGTGTACGACACATCATGCAATCTAGATGTAAGTACTCTTTATCGGACAGGATAACCAAGGTTTTGCTGACACACGAGCCGGATTCTTTCTTGATATAGTAGGCCTCGTACACTTCTCTGCTTAGTTTAGACCCGAACTTGTTGAGGATAGTGGTATCGCGGAACCGATGCGTGCAACCACGGCAGTGGCGACAATGGTCGGCCACATGCCCTCTCCTCGCCAATGCGCCTACTCCTGCGTGGTGCTCCTGAAGTCTGACGTTTATACAATGTCCAGTTTGTCCGATGTAGTTTTTGCCACAGGACAGGGGTATACGGTAAACAACCCTCCTCTTGCCCGGGACAAATCTTTCTGCGTGCTTGATACCGCATTCTTCTTTGTGCTTTCCCTGCACCTTGTTGCATAGGCCAACAGTGTTTGGGGTGCGATGAAGACCACCGGCGCGTCGCCCTTCTGAGCCACTTTTTTCAAGCGATGCGACATCTGGTGGTAGTATGGGATGGCAACGGGTCTCTTTGCGTTGCGCTTCTTCCCTACGGCGGTGTTCAAGTACGCCCCTGGCTTCACTGGCAAGGGCCTCTAGCACAGAGGTGATTAACTCCCCAGAGAAACCAGCACTGGTCAGCATTTTAGCTGGAAACTCACGCTGTGTGCCATTTAATGATTACAGGACTTGTCCAGAGCAGCACGCAGGCAGTTTTTTGTGATAAACCTTTTAAAAAGCTTAGAAAGCTTGGATTGGTTGCTTAAAATGGCTTTTTTTGAGCGAGCCTGATACCTCCAGCACGCTTTGATTTTGCGGACAACAATACTGGCAATTGCCAGCGCAAGGTCTCTTGCAATTCCTTGATGTCTGTATTGTCCGCAAAACCCAAGCGTGCTGGAGGTATCAGCCTCGCTCAAAAAAAGCCATTTTAAGCAACCAATCCCCTCATTCCAAGCTTGTTAAAAGGTTTATCACAAAAAACTGCCTGCGTGCTGCTCTGGACAAGTCCTGTAATCATGAAATGGCACACAGCGTGAGTTTCCAGCTAAAAAGGCTGACCAGTGCTGGTTTCTCTGAGGAGTTAATCACCTCTGTGCTAGAGGCCCTTGCCAGTGAAGCCAGGGGCGTACTTGAGCACCGCCGTAGGGAAGAAGCGCAACGCAAAGAGACCCGTTGCAATCCCATACTACCACCAGATGTCGCATCGCTTGAAAAAAGTGGCTCAGAAGGGCGACGCGCCGGTGGTCTTCATCGCACCCCAAAAACTGTCCGGCCTATGCAACAAGGTGCAGGGAAAGCACAAAGAAGAATGCGGTATCAAGCACGCAGAAAGATTTGTCCCGGGCAAAAGGAGGGTTGTTTGCCGTATACCCCTGTCCTGTGGCAAAAGCTACATCGGACAAACTGGACATTGTATAAACGTCAGACTCCAGGAGCACCACGTAGGAGTAGGCGCATTGGCGAGGGGAGGGCATGTGGCCGACCATTGTCGTTACTGCCGTGGTTGCACGCCTCGGTTCCGCGATACCACTATCCTCAACAAGTTCGGGTCTAAACTAACCAGAGAAGTGTACGAGGCCGACTGTATCAAGAAAGAATCCGGCTCGTGTGTCAGCAAAACCTTGGTTATCCTGTCCGATAAGGAGTACTTACATCTAGATTGCATGATGTCTCGTACACGCCTGCGCACAAGTGCTCCGTGATGATCGTTTTTCATGTTACCACGTGATTACGATGATTGTATAAATATGATACATTGTTGTAGTAAAGCAGTTGAAGTTCCGCGCTTGGTCCTGTTGGTTTCTTCCTCGTCCCTTGTCTTTTTTTACGCGGTTTCAAGATGCACTTTGTCGATAATCTAGTGAGTGGTACATGCATCAGCGACTGGATTCATTGGCCTGTTTTTGGTAGAAACTCTGTCTACATTTTCTGAGGGCAAGGATTTTGCTGCCATCGCCAGGTTTCCGGCTCAACGTTTGCGTGCCATGGTTCTCGCTTACATTGTGCCTCGTCTTAGAGAATGCGTGTTTTTACCGCGTCCTATGCGTATGAATGTGAAGAAACACTCATTTCTTGTACTTCAAAAATGCTTGGCCTTTTTCCTGGAACAATGAGCAATTTATTATAGTGTCAAGTTCCACAGCGTCGGAAGCTCAGGAATTCTGCTCGCGATGTCTCGGCAGCTAGCACAGAATGCAATAATTTATTTCAACGTCCTGAAGATACATCTCTGTATACGATCACATACAAACAGATTGTTTTCATTCCTTCGTTTCATGCGGCATATGTGAATCGAAGGCATCAGAATACAGCAGTCATAAGTAGCCTTTAGATTTCCGTTCGGATACACTGCACTCCCTCACACTGAGCTTTAGCGGTGGGATCCTATCTCATGAAGAGAGAGAGAGAATGAAAAGGAAACGCAGGGAGGTTAACCAGATGTGAGTCTCCGGTTTGCTACCCTACACTGGGGATGGGGAATAGGGGTTAGAAAGATGACAGAGGAAGACGCAAAAAAAAGGAACGTGCACACATGGAGACACACATACACAAGGCGTTCCAGTTAAAGTCTTTCACATAGGCCGGTAGATTGTAAGAAGCGCAAAAGCGCTTGCACGGCCTTCTGCGACGATAGGTCCTTTCGATGTTGTAGAATTCTTTTTTCGGATAGCGGTTGGTCGTCCAGTTGGTCAAGTTCGTGGCTAAGGCATGCCCTCTGTGGACTGTACTGCGGGCAGGAGGACAATATATGGCCAATTGATTCTTCATGGCCGCAGTGGTCACAGGTTGGCGTGTCGGTCATCCCTATGTGGAAGGCATAGGCTTTAGTAAAGGCAACACCCAACCAAAGTCGATATAAAAGCGTGGCGTCTCTACGGCGAAGCTGTGATGGCGCTCGAAGACTTAATGTTGAATCAAGTGAGTACAGTTGCGTATTTCTTAAATGTGGCTCATTCCATTGCGACTCGGTGCACTGCCGAGCAAGTAGGCGGAGCTTCCGTGCCGCGTCAGTTCTAGAAAGAGGAATTGGGACGTGGCGCTCCTCAGTATGGGCTGAGCGGGCAGCGTGATCCGCCCGTTCATTGCCGATAATCCCGCAGTGACTTGGAAGCCACTGGAACGTTATTTCATGGCCGGCATACGTTATATGGTGTAACGTCTCTGTAATATGGAAGATTAGTTGTTCGTGCGGTCTGCGTCGTAGAGGTGACAGTAGAGACTGTAGTGCCGCCTTCGAATCGCAGAATATTGTCCATTTGTGTGGCGGTTCATCACCAATGTGATGAAGGGCAGTTAAGATCGCTGCGAGCTCTGCTGCCGTCGATGTTGTCGCGTCGGTCATCTTAAATTTCATTGTTGTAGCGTTCGCTGGAATGACGATTGCCGCCGCGGAGCTGCTTGGAAGAACAGATCCATCAGTGTAAATATGCGTTGAGTCACAGTAGTTCTAGTACAAATGTAGTAGCGTGAGCTGTCTAAGCGCTGGTGATGACAGATCAGCTTTTTTGAGATACCAGGTATTGCGAGGTTGATTTTTGGCTGAGCGAGGCACCATGGAGGGATCGAAGGTCTCGCAGCCGGAGTGAAACAAGCTGGCAATGATTCATCATATGCAGTTATCGTTTGGCTGAGAGATGTATGTGGCCTGTCCGCTGGTAGAGAGGCTAAATGGTGACGAGGATTTCTGGCTAGATGCCTTATATGGGTCCTGAGTACTTCTATTTCAATGTGGGTCTTGACAAGGTGGTCTCTAGCGATTGCTATCGTAGCCACTGTTGAAGCACTCTGAGGCAGGCCTAGACAGACCCGGAGCACTTGACCCTGAAGACTTTGTATTGTGCGTAGATTCGTTTTGCCTGTGTTGTTTATTGCTGGCAAGCTGTATCGCAGAAATCCTAGAAAAAGCACCCTGTACAGTTGTAACATGGCACTAGGCGACATTCCCCAGGTCATGCCAGCGAAAACCTTGAACAGGTGGCAGATGCCTGTCAACCGTTGTTTCACGTATGATATGTGTGGGCTCCATGACAAGTCCCTGTCGATTATGACACCTAGAAACTTGTACGATCGGACCCGTCGTATTATTTGGCCATTTATCATTACACTGTAGTTTGCCATGGGTTTGCGCGTAAATGGCACTAGTGCGCATTTCTCGGAGGAAATTTCCAGGCATCGATTACGGAGGTAGATAACAGCTTGTGTAGCGGCTCTCTGAATTCTCGCTCGCAACTGTAGGCGTGTTACTGCAGATGTCCATATGCAGATGTCATCCGCGTACATTGATAGCCTGACTGTGGTTGGCACGTGCTCAAGGAGAGCAATTAGTGTTAGATTAAATAACACGGGGCTAAGTACACCGCCCTGGGGGACGCCGCGGTAGCTATAGTGAAGAGAAGTATGGCCTTCCTCGGTGCTTACAAAGAAGGATCGCATGGATAGATAGCTCCATATCCATAGAAACATCCGACCACCCACTCCTACCTCTGCGAGAGCAGAGAGGATGGCTTCACGCGTAACGTTGTCAAACGCCCATTTAACGTCGAGGAATAAGGATGCGCAGAGCCACTTACGGCTTTTCTCATGTTGAATGTAGGTCACCAGGTCGACGACGTTATCGATCGATGATTGACCGCGTCGGAAGCCCACCATGGCATCTGGGTAGGTGTTGTGGTACTCCAAGTACCACTCCAGGCGTCCTAGGACCCTCCTCTCCATTACGTTGCCCACACAACTCGCCAAAGCGATCGGGCGATATGATGAGAGCTCCAACGGCGACTTGCCAGGCTTCAGCAGTGGAACAAGGCGACTTGTCTTCCAGGTTGTTGGTAGCGTGCCATTTCTCCAAGATTCATTGTACACCTCAAGAAGAACTCCTCTCGCTCGCTCCCCCAGGTGACACAGAGCTCGGTAGGAAAATCCGTCAGGTCCTGGCGCTGATGTGCGGCTACACAAAGCTAATGCTGCCTTAAGTTCGTGGATCGATAATGGTAGATCCAACCGGAAATCACGTGGTGGCGGGTAGCTCTTCGAAGGGGATGAAATGTTGGTAGCTGTGAGTTGGCCGGATAATCTGGCGCAGAAATCTTCTGCCACGTCAATCTCTGATCTCTTTTGAGAGAGGGCATGCGCCTTAAATGGGAATCGCTGTACGGGAAGTGTCTGAAACCCGCGCACCGTTCTCCATAGTTGCGATAAAGGCTTGCGTGGATCTAGCGACTCACAGAAGGCAGCCCAACGTTGCGATTCGAGCTTGTCTAACCGGCGCTGTATCTTCTTTTGCGTGCGCCTGGCGGTCCGTAGATCGTCCATTGTTTTCGTACGTCGGTACCTTCGTTCAGCACGTCGTCGGATTGCTCGTAGTCGTTCTAGTTCCACATCAAAATCATTAAGTTTCGAGGAGCATGTTAGAGTACACATAGTGTCTTGCACCACGCTCTTGATTGCCTCTTCCAAGTCGAAAGATGAATTGGCGTCACAGTGTTCTTCCATAATAGACTGAAATTTAGGGCAGTCCACTCTTTGGATCGTATCCTGTGTTTTGGAAGTGGTCAATCCTCTGATCTTGATGTACGTGGGGATATGATCGCTTCCGTGCGTCTCTATGTCCGCAAACCACCCTGCACGTCTGACTAGGCTTCGTGAGACGAAAGCCAAGTCAAGACAGCTGCTGTACGTGGAGCCACGTAAGAACGTAGGACTTCCATCATTCAGCAGCCAAAGTTCATTACTGGAGGTGAAAGATACCAGAGCTCTGCCTCTTGCGTTGATGGTCCGACTTCCCCAGAGTGTATGATGGGCGTTGAAATCTCCAATGATGACCCAGGGATTGGAAGTTGAGGAAAGGATGTCTCGTAGCCTTTTGTAATCAAATCGACTTGACGGAGATAGGTAGGCGCCTACAAAAGTAAAGGCCAGATTCTTTTTCCTTACGTTTAGGCATATATATTGATTACTGCCATTAGGTGGTAGAGGCTGATGAGTGTAGGTGAGGTCACGGCGAATAAACACCAAAACCTTACGGTTTTCATAAACAGCTGACGACATAAATGATTCATATCCAGAAAGCCTGATTTTGTTCGATATGTTCGGCTCGCAAATGACGATAATGGGAAACATATTGGCGTACACGAAACGACGGAAATCCGAAAGGCGCGCTTTGAGTCAGCGGGCATTCCACTGAAAAATAGCTGCTTGTCGGACCTCTTCCCTAAAAGACCAAGGCTGTGGAGCCATGATCTACTCAAGGGTTGCAAGCACCGGACTCAGAGCGTCCAGTACTTGAATCTCACTTCTGGCAGACGGTGTGTGCATGTTGGTTAGCAGCACGCGAATGGCATTCATTAAAGGCCTAATAAGTGGTATCACTTGCTCATCTGTATTCCGCGACTCCTCGGATACAGCACCTTGCTGTACTGGGGGCGGCTTCTTCAGCTGCTCTTCTGGCGGTCGTGTACGCGGAAATGGCGGCCATTCCTTTGTGTAAAGAGATCTGGCAGTTTTCTCCCTTCCAACATCGGTGTTCGGAGTGCTGGAAACATCCGCTGATGATGATGCTTGACGAGGTGACATTTCCTGAAAGCTTGATGTTTTCCGCCGTAAAGACCTTCGTCGGTGACGTCGTCTTCGCCGTACTTTCACAGCGGCCTCTTTGTGGGTAGAATTGTCTCTCACCATTTGTTTAAGAATGGTGATCTCTTTCTTGATCTGGGGACAGTCTTTGGAAGAGGCGCAGTGATCACCTTGACAGTTAGGACACTTCAACGTAGTTGCGCTGCAGTTGTCTTATGAGTGGGGTTCGGCACAACGAGGGCACACGGCCGAATTTCTGCAAACACCCTTCACATGTCCAATCTTCTGACAATTGAAACATTGCATAGGTCTTGGAATAAATGGTCGAACCTGGTGGTGAAAGTGGCCTACCTTCACCTAGGGTGGAAGGCAGTCGCCTTTGATGGTTATCCTCACACAACATGAGTGGCCGAGGCGACCAACATGCACAATCACGTTGTGTTCGCTTGCTGGTTTTATGAGAATTGATAGGTCTGCATTAGATATTTCATTGTCAATGTTATAGATGACTCCTGTTATTGTGGCACCATTCGTTGGCACGATGGATCGGACCTTGATGTTTCCCAGCTGCGTTACATGTTGTAGTATGGTCAGTGCGCTCGGGTTCATCACATCGATTGCCAGGATGTTTCGCCTAGTGTTTATTCTAACGTCCTTGATCTCATTTGGCAGAGTTTTTTTTGTAGAAACACGGAGAGTGCTTGCCTGTTGAGGACGCGCAGGTTGTCGGTAGCGTTCTGTGGCACAACCAGGATGGAGTAAGGCCATCGCTGAGGACCTGTTTTCACAGTGTCCGAGCTGGACTCCGAAGATGAGTTGATAAGTCTTCGTTTGGCCTCGCGGTACTGGACAAGTCGAAAGCTGTCTTCCGAGGACTCGTCATCTGATGCGCAGTACAGCTCATGAAAATGGGTACATTACCCTTGGCCACAATGAAGGGTGATCTATATGAGTTATACACGTTTTTCCGCAATATCAACAGCTTGATGTATCAGGGGACCACTGGAAAAGAATGCAAAGAATAGCTTCTAATCAACAGCTCTAATTTTTTAGCCCCCACATAGCTTATTGGGGATGAGTGGAAGGGATGCGCCATTATCATAAATATTAGACTTGAGTTTTTCATGGCCTAGGTAGTGACAATAGGGCACATGAAAATGGAGAGCTAGGTGTCGATTCCTACCTTCTAGAATATTTTACTGTTGAGGGTGTTGTCTGCGCGATTAACTACCCAATTTGTAAATGCTTTCTTTCAAGCATGTTTCTAGAAAATGTCCTACAGCTCATCAGGTGCAAAAAAGCTGTGATTGTAGCTGTCTGAGACATCTTGCCTAAGGAGGATGGCTGACGGGTCGTGTTAATAATGTGGTGGACATGGTGCATCGCCTTTCCTGCCAGTGTCATTACAGTGGCTATCATTGCCAAACTGTTCTGCTAGTCTGTAATGGCAACGCGTGAAACAGATGTGATAAATTGATAATCTATCCCAGATTGTAGGGCGCAACCTTGAAGTTGACAGGAATGGTTTTAGGTTGCGGTGCTATCGGATAAAATTGGTCTGCCGGAGGTAGGCTTGGGTTTTGTGAGAAGAATGGCGGAACTCGTTGTGCAGGAAATTAAAAAAAAACTATCGTGTTCCTTTTCCTATTCTATAGCAATTCGCATTCTTCTGATGCAAAAGAGACCTCACAGGAAGTTGAGAACATAAGTAGCAAAGATTAAAAACGAGTACACTGCTTTTAAGAGTATGAGGAATGTTTGCCTGCCTCTTTTTTTTCTCCATGAACTTGCGTAGTTTCATGGGTAGACGGAGAGGCCATGTTTGTGGGGTGTACGCAGCAATAATTGCGTACAGAATTATCGTACATATCTCATACATTTTTTTTTCAGTGGGGTATCATCTCTGGAACAGCACTATACTGATAACACGCCAACACCGGCGTCCTGAAAGTCCTCAAGTAATTCCTTAGGAAGGCAGATAGGTGCACTCCGCGGATGATAGCTTTTAACATGCGAGTTTCTCTGGCATAAAGGGCTTAACTGGATACAACGCGAAGGATGTACTTACAATGCAGCAACGCCGGCACGCACTGCACATCCGATGATCGGCACAGAATGCCCCTACGGGCTGAAAGGGTGCACTTTTTTCAGTTTTTCAGTTTTAGGGCTCTGTCGCCAATGGGTACAAGCGCCACTGGAATGTCACTGACACCACTCCGTCCAAATGAATCCAGGGGCAAACTTTCGGCCGGCAGGCTGGCGAACCACAGAGCCAGACCCCTACCCGGGGAAGCTACAGACATCGCTTAAATCCTAAGGGGAGACAAAACCTAACTATCGCTTCAGCTATAAACAAAAACACCTGGCCAAAACCCCAACGCGTGGAACGGCGTCACCGTAGAAGACTGCGCGGGGTGCCCAGGGGAGGCAACAAAACCGAAAAAAAGAACAGCGGCAGGAACGGGCAGTGACAAAGCGGAGCCGACCTCCCGTGTTTGCCGCGCCGAAGTGCTTCTTCCACCTTTTCTTATCAAGACTGAAAGAAACCTTAAATAATCAAAGCACTTCACATATCAACCAAGGAAAAGGGCTTATCTTCAAGAGGAGCTCATCAAACTGCTCTTAACTGAAACGGCATGCCACAGCACATGCGCAGGAAAAAATAAGCGGAGTGGTGAAGGCATTCTCAATTTACGTTCGATGTCTTCATGTGCAAACATGAGCAGTGTTTTTGGAAATGATACAACTGGAAGAAGTCTTTGCAACACCCACCCTCATTTACGACGCAGTCAATGTAACATTGGACATCGTCGGAAGCGCGCACCAAACGGAAAGAAAAGTACTATTGTTTCTCGACTGTACAGCCAGAAATACAACACTGGCCCGTAAGCTCAGGTGGGATTCTCTGTCTCTCTTTTCTCCTTTCACCTCACCGGCAAGGGTCGCTTGCAACCCAGTATGGTTTTTAAAGAAAAATCGCGAATGTATAGACCATACCGTTTGTTACGTTTGAAGGGTTGTTTAAATTTAACAGAGTGAAAAAAAAAGCCCATCCTTGTGGCAACTGCCACAGCAGGATTTCAATGGGGATGCGCTTAACTTCCATCACTCCATCGGTAGATAAGCGCGTTCAACGGCCCCACCGGAGCAGATGACCATACATACTTAATGTAGGAGGCTGTGTTTAAAGGAGTGTACAGCGCACAACTACATGGCTTACACTCACAAATCTCCCGCAAATAATTTGCCTACTTCCTTCTGAAGTCACTTAAAATGTAACTGCGCATGCGGCTGCGTCAGGCGAATATCTGTAAACTCTTCCTGCAGTCATCAAAAACATTATAAAGTGATGGTCCAAGAAATTAGCAAATTAAGCAACACGGTAGACACAGATATTAAGCCTTTAGAACATTCAATACCATTTTTAGGCGTTGCAAAGTGACTGCGTTGCTGAGAAAATCGCAGACAGAATTCTATTCATCAGCCCAAACACATGGTCACCAGAAATAGGAAATGGCTTCGTCATTTTGATCATGTTGGTTCGTCGGGCTTTGCTGAAATTCAGAGGCGTCATTTCCGAGCTTTGATGCCATTGAAAGCTTGCGGTTCTCAATATGCTGCGTAGAAGGCTTAAACGCCGGATGAGCGCGCAAACTGTTATGTGATGCACTAAATGCTATGTTTGTGTGTCACCCTGCTGTGCGTCGTCTACCTCACGCAATTTTAATTATGAGGCTGCACATTCTTAGTTAACCTCGTCGCGGTGCTTGCTTCATATATGGACGCTCCAGGCCTATTCGGGGAGCAGCGTGTTCCACGAGAAATAATCAACCAATAGCGGCTGGGGAGATATTCGCGTCACCAGGTGCTTCTGCAAGAATACCCAAGAGGTTTCAACACGCCTACTACATAATACGAATTATTCTGGGTAATAAAAACTGTTCGCGTTAAAAACACAAGTTTCCATAACGTCACGCTAGCCTGTTTGTCTGTCTTTACTTTTGTATTCCTCCTTAGCGTCTCTTAGCCTGCCTCCGGCTGACCAATTTTATCTGATGTCACCGCAACCACACCTCATTCCCGTCGACTTCAAAATTGCGCCCAGCGTCTGGGATAGATGATCAATTCAGTACATCCGTTTCACGCGTTGTCATTACTGACTAGTAGAACAGTTTGGCAATAATAGCCACTGTAATGACACTGGCAGGAAAGGCGATTCACCATGTCCTCCACATTACTAACACGACCCGTCAGCCATCCTCCTTAGGCAAGATGTCTCTGACAGCTACAATCAAAGCTTTTTTGCACCTGTTGAGCTTAGGACATTTTCTAGAAACATGCTTGAAAGAAAGCATTTACAAAGTGGGTAGTTGATCGCGCAGGACAACACCCTCAACAGTTAAATATTCGATATGGTAGGAATCAACACCTAGCTCTCCGTTTCCTTGTGCCCTATTGCCGCTCCCTAAGCCATGGAAAACTGAAGTCTATTATTTATAATAATTGCGTATCCCTTCCACTCATCTCCAGTAAGCTATGGGGAGGGCCAAACTCTTACAACTGTTGTTTAAAAGCTATTCTTGGCGTTTCTTTTCCAGTGGTGTCCCTGATACATCGAGCTATTGATATTGCGGAAAAAACGTGTATTACTCATATAGATCGCCCATCATTGTGGCCAAGGGCAATGAACCCATTTTCAAGAGATCGGATCCCAGCGCTAATGCTCAGTGTGAGGGAGTGTATCCGAACGGAAATGTAAAAGCTACTAGTGACTGTTGGATTCTGATCCCTCGATTTCACATCTGCTGCATGAAACGAAGGAATGAAAGCAATCTGTTTGTATGTGATCGTATACAGATATGCATCTTCAGGACGCCGAAATAAATTATTGCATTCTATGCTAGCTGCCGCTACATCGCGAGCAGAATTCCTGAGCTGCCGATGCTGTGGAACTTGACAGTATGAGAAATTGCTCATTGTTCCAGGATAAAGGCCAAGCATTTTTGAAGTACAAGAAATGAGGCTTTCTTCACATTCATACGCATAGGACGTGGTAAAAACACGCATTCTCTAAGGCGAGGCGCAATGTAAGAGAGAGCCATGCCACACCAACGTTGAGCCGGCAACCTGGCGATGGCAGCAAAATCCTTACCATCAGAAAACATAGACAGATTTTCTACCAAAAAAATTCCAATGAATCCAGTCGCTGATGCATGTACCACTAACTGTATTACCGACAGAGCTTCTTATGCGAAGAGTAAGCACGTTTTCAGTGCCACTTCTGATCGCAGCTGGTGATCGCTGACGGTGACGTCTCACAATTACAAACTTTCAAATTCAACAACCATTTAATGTTAACCACTCTTACAACTAACTCTTAGCAGGCTAGCCAAAAACCGGTGCATTCTAATGCTCGTGGCATAGATGCGGCAAGAAATGCCATGAAAGAAGCCTTCAGTGACCTACTACTCGACAGCCAGGGTGACTGATTTTGCTCCTGGTTAGGCATCAGTGCGTAGGCACTACTTTGGTAGGACAATTATAACGGGTTTAGATGTTAGCGATGGAACCATGTGCGGCCTATGGTACACTTTTTATGACTGATATCATATCAAATAGCAAAGCAATCAGCGGTTTAACTACTGCTGAACCTGGTTACAGAGACAAAGCTCTGGTGAATCGGGCATGCAGACGCGGCTTGGAGTCTGCAACGTTCAGTGCGTTCCGCGCACTGGATAAGCAGCGCGTCTACCCTGACAGCCTGGCAGGTGACAGTTAATGGTTTATCGCGAGAGGTCGGTCACCCAGTGAACGCTGCGGCCTATTGCTACAGTGCCGTGCGTCTGCCACATCGTTGTCAGGGCTCATGCATGCAGACCACTTCTCTCTGTCACGTCCCTCAAAGTGCGATTGAGGCGTCCACTGACGTAGGGAGCAAGTTATGGGCCGTTTTCTCAGAATCATTGTAATCTATAACGTTGTCAGCGCCAACGCGAAGCCAACGCTTATGAACACAATGAACGCCGACGGATTGTAGAAACAGAGGCGAGAGCTCTGTTTCGGCAGCGGCGGTGGCGGCTGAGTGACGTCATAGCTGTCACGTGGTTTCTCCTCGTTTCAAGCTCAAACTCGCGCACACGGCGAAGAAGCTACGGAGGGGAGTAGTAAAGCTTTCGCTTTAAAAGTTTCGACTTGAGAGTCGACTCTCCGTATATCCGATGCGTGCTTTTAGTGCTCCTCGCCTTTAACGCCCACATTACGGTATTCACGCTGCCTGCCTTGTACGCGCAGACTTTCCCCAGCTGCGTTTGTTATTTGTGTAACCGTCTAAAAGTGCGCAAATAAGATTTGTGAAAGCTCCCATGTAATGAAAGAGCAATCAACTCAGCCTTTCTGCCATTTATACGAAACCAGAAATTTGGTTATAACGGCGCATGCGTCGACATTGCGTCGCATGCGTCGACCTACCTGGAGCATGAAACGCATATTGACAAGCTCTGAATTGAAGGAGCGCTTCCAACGACTCAAATAGGCAGGCTGATGTTTGATGGCGAGTACGTGCGGTAAGTAATCTGTAAACAACACTTGCTTCGTATGGCTGCGTTATTTTTAAATCAAATGAGGGGTGCCTGCCCCAGCGCATCCGATCTATATACAATACAATTATGAGTATGTTGCGTAATCTAGTGGTCGCAATGGATGTAGATATTTGAGGGCACTTGAAGGTCCTAATTTCCATCGTGCAATATGAAACCCTTTGCAACTCGAACCTTGAACTCTACAACGAGTAAATTCTAATAAATTTTTAGCTTTCGTCAATAAAGACCATACCATTTTAAAACACCCAGCAAGAATGGACACATTATTCGTGCGCTAAGACGGTTTTAGAGAGCAAGAAACCTAGTCGTTGGTAATGCAGGACCTCTTGCATTAGGCATTCCTATTGTATGGACGTATGAAATGCACGTAATTGTTTCATCTATTTTATAACTCCTGGCTATGAATTTTAGCTCACGCTTCGGCGGTTAACTTGCCCCGTAGATCATTTTCTTTTTCTGTATTGATTTTTTCTTCTAAAAGTTTTCATCAGTACAGAGCAGCAGCTGCAAAGCTGCAGTCCTTTGCTCCATCACAGATTCCATGAAACCAGCTGGAAAGTTTATCTTCCCCTTTACTGCTACTTATTTTTAGTTTTACAGCTCATATCGGTTCCCGGCTCTCAGATCAACCAAACCGCCTCACTGGACTTTTTAAATCTGATCAGATAGTCCCTTCTTCACAGAGCATTTCCTGTTTGGAATATGTCATGCATTCACTCTGTGCGGTGTTTTTATGAAAAATGTCCAGAGATTTACTAATAATAGCCTTTCACTCAACAATTTTTAGGTTCATCTTAAAGGCAATATTGGTTACGAATAAAGAAATGCTTGAAACCGGTGGAGAGGAGGAGGAGGAGGAAAACCTTATTAAAGTAAAGAGGAGTTTGTAGAGCTTATGGCTGGAACCCTCATTCCAGGGCTCCACTGCCTTGAGCTGCCCTGCGGACCTGTTGTATGAGGACCCGTTGGTCCTCCAGGTTATGGCTGGTCAGCAGCGCCTCTGAACGCTAAAAAGACGCGTTTTCCGTCTGTACAGTACTTGGTTTGGCCCCACATCCCCACGAAATGTGGAAGAGTGTAGGGCGGCCAGGCACCAGGGACAGGTGTCAGAGTTTAATGTTGGGTGTCTAATTCCCTATGAGGTGCAGGGCATGCTGTACAACACCATCGATGAGTTTTAGGTACGGTCCGCCTGTTAGTGCAATCAGAAACGAATGCACGAACGAACGAAACAGAACGTCGCAAGTCCGCATGCATGAAGTAAAGGCCGCTTGCTTTCAAGAAAAAAAAATGCTCACGTATGCTGCACGCACTTTCACCAAAAATTGATCACCCTTCTCGAAAAACGGTAGCGCTTCAAAAAGCTGGTTTTAACGTGTGCTGCCTTGGCCAGCAAATCAGAAGAATCCAGAATCGCTCCAGGTATATTATGAGCGTGACAAATTACAGGACTGTCAATTGAACACGCAGATTTTGATCAAACGTAATCGATGCAGGGCACTCGTAGGGGTGCGTCTCAATGTCTCTATGAAATATGCATGCAGAAGTGGACATCAGGGAACGGAGCACGCTGTAATAAAGTGCAATAAAACTTCCTTCGAATGGCAGCAATAGAAAAGAAAACATTGTATAATCCTGAGAAGCCACACAGGTGTTCGTTCCAACGCAAGCCACCAAGGAACCTTTATTAAACATCACAGAGACGTTAGCAAAGCAGCCACAAAGCCAACAGAAAGCTTGACGAAGGGTTCGCGTCCTTCTGAAGCTCCATACAGCGCATTCAGTTAGTTCTAATTCTTATGACGGAATACTTCAACTGTGTTAGTAGGCTTCAGCGCGCTCTGGGAGCTGTGCACTTTCACAGTCTCGTGAGTCCTTAATTAAGCATTCCCCACTTGAGAACAGATAAATTTTAAAGGCACACTCGTACTGACCTCTTGTAAGGTACTGGCTCTGTTGCCACTGTCCGCAGTTCGATCGACCGTATATATACGGCGCTGGTTCAGAGAGTAACAGTGGAGCGGTTTCGAGAGACCAAACAAGAGTTGCTGCTGTCCGTAATCACGAGCTGCACACGCACTCAGTCTAAGACACGAAGAGGTATAAACAAAGATTGGTGGGAAATGCGAAGATTGGAAGGGCTTTGAGCCTTGTCGACAACAATAGTGCAGGCGATCATAGCAGGCAAACCTTATAGACAAGCTCGCCATAAGCTCTACTCGGAGGGAAGGCTAAGTAATTAGCAAAAAAAGGCTTTTCTTCTAAAACGTCCTTTCACGATCTTAACCCTGCCCGTTACGGACGTTATAAATTCTTTCCAGGGCTAACACGGGAAACATTTTGCTTCTTTATGTAAAGTTGACAATGTGCTAATTGCCATGAGTGAACTGAATTTCCAACCGTAGATTTGACACCATACAAATTCATATATTGAAAACTAAACATTTTGACAGATTTGCCTGTCTGGTTGGGTTTATTACCTAGAAGGGTAAACAGACACTACTATCTAAGCTAGTTTCTTATTGAGCACTTTATCGACCGCAGGAATGAAGGGAAGACGAGGTTTTTATTGGATTTAAAGAGAGTTGGGCTGAAAACGTAGATTCTACTTTTGCATCGGCACCTGCTCCGCGATACCCTCCTGTGTGCACAGATCAACTTATTTTTACATTGCGATTTATTTGTTTCAACAAACATAACGCAAGTGTTCCGCTGGAATGGAAGCTTTCACGGCATACCTTCGAAGATTCCCGCGAAAGGAGTCGTATTGTTATGGCTTAACCGACGCTTTATTCCCAACAGTTGTCAAGGCAAACACGAAACCTCACTGTCCCGCATTCCTGCGCCTCTACATGCTCGATAAATTGCAGCGCCGCCTGCTTTGTCTTGGGCTTGGGCAGGGCATGTAATGCTAAGGCAAGATAACCGCTGGTCCTTAAGGGCAACGGAGTGGATTCCAAGAGAAGGCAAGCGTAGCAGGAGGCGGCATAAGGTTAGGTGGGTGGATGAGAGTAAGGAGTTTGCAAGCATAAGCGGGCGCAGCTGCAAAGGACAGGGATAATTGGAGACACATGGGACAGGTCTTTGCTCTGCTGTGGGTGAAGTCGGGCAGGTGATGACGATGATGAATATAAAAAAAACTCTATTGTTGAAACCAAACTGACCACACCGTTGGCGGTCGTAAGTTACGCTTTTGTGACGCTTATTCTAGGGTTGGATTCTCCCCTGGTTTGATTTCCCAAAAGATGGCTTCGGCTAGCGCGACTGGAAGGCAGGCCAGCTGTAAGGCTACAGTTGCCTTCGTACCATCGACTCGCGCCGGCAAATCGTGCTAGCCGGAGCCAACTGATAGGAAAAATGAACTGCGCTAAAATCCGACCCCTTAAAAGCGTTTGATAGATACTATGCATTTGAAGCACCTGTTTTTTAGAATGCAAAAAAATACAAGTATTATGGTGTCAGTCGTGAAACTACTGTATTTCTGCGGTACAACGCGAGGCTCACAGCAGATATGCTCAAAAAGATGGACTTGCGCTATGGTGCACATATCTGTACAATTTTTACTGCATCCACAGAGGCCCAAACAACCTCGTATGGATCACTGGCCAGGGCAATGGCAAATCTGTCTTTCAGATCATGCATGCATGTGAATTCTTTCTAATACACCTCATTTTCTACATACCACCACGGAAAGAAGTTCTCTGGTTCATAGGCCCGGTGGGCTCGAATGACGTGAAGTTGACTTCCCAAGACAAATCCGCAGAAAAGGAAGTTTACGGTCTTATCACCCTGTTTTAGCACTTGATGTGTGCCTTCGCTCCTAAAGGCCTCAATTAACCGACACCTGGCAAGGCCCGATGGATCGCCATCTACGAAGAAACCCCTCACTCCTCCACTCTCCTGATCAGCGCCGGCGATGTTTGCGCCCCCTCAGGGTACAACAAAGGAACCACAAAGAGCGCCTTAATTCAAAGACTAGGCGAGTGAACGAACAGCGCGCACCGCGACGCACACAGGCCCGGGCGCATGGATGGGTGGAAGGTGACCTTTTACGCTCGCCTCTTTGCGAGCCCGACCACTCCTGATCCTAAATGCAGTTGCGGTTGAGCCAGACGATTCCTCCACAGAAGCAATACCGTCCGTGGTGGCGTTCCGTGAACCCGCCCTTGGCAACCAGCTTCCGCATCTCGGCGAGAATCCGGCATAGACGGAACATACCCACGTGAGGCATTTTTCGTTACCACAATGAGCGTGTAGTGGTCGATGTAAACAAGTAAATACAAAAGAGAACAAAATGAGCCATCGACTGGTATTTGAACCAATCGGGTTCAGTGACACCACAAGAAGGCAGTGCCCAAGAAAAAGACCCACTCTTTGAAGGGCAAAGGCAGGAAATTGAGGAGACGCTATTTAAGGAGGCCCGACTCTTGTTCCGTTGTACTCTCCGCATCGTCGTCACTTTCTCTGTAGTGTACTTTGCAGCACTGAAACATGTAAATAGTTTGAATACATTCCTCTTGTTGTTGTTCATGAACCTCCCTGTGTTCCTGTAGTTTCCCTTGCGAGTTGAAAATTGGGTACCTTAGCCAGAACAACTGCATGGCAGCGATGGGATAAATATCGTCTCTTCGCAACATATGGCATCGTCTGGTAGCTACAACAGCTTGCCACGCCTAAGGACCCTGTGATTGCAGCTATGTGAGTGTCCGGCCTTTCTTTCCTGAAATTTGCGAATTTTTAAATTTACAGTTATTGCTGGCTTACTTTCTTAAACAGTGTTTTAAACACTAACTATTGTATGGATTGTAAAAAGTGACATATCAGCCGAGTGTCTGAGTACATAGACCTGAATTCTTTGCAGAAACCAGACATGGACATAGTAAAGAAGTGGGAGTGTAAGTAGGCGCTGCAGTTCGCAATCCGCACATCATGCAGGCGATACTGCTTACAAGAGATGATGGGGAGGAGCTCATTGGCAACTGGGAGCTCATTAAAAAGAAGAACAGCAGCTAAGGATAGACAGGCATATATGGAGCAAAAGTAATGTGCGCGCGAATCTTGAACTTCTGGAGAAGGACCTCAAGCTTAGATGTTGAGAGGAGTAGTTTGAAATACAAACCTTCGGCGAAGAACTTATAAAACAGGAGAGGCTTGTGGCAAGGGCTAAGCAAAAAGCGGTTTGTGGTTTGTGAGAGGGTGAAAGGGAGGAAATCACGCTAAAGGAGACGAAAGCAATCCAATTCTAACGCTGCGTGGAGGCAGGCCACATTGCGTTATGCTCTTTAAATGAGATTGCGCACAAAACACCTTCGGTAGCAAAAGCCAAGGAATCAGGCGGCTTGAAAGAGCGGTCGAGGGAAGTAGATCTTGTCATTGCTTGCGCTGCCAGCAGCCAGGCCATTTTGCATCCGCACGTCAATAGCTCCTTAGTGCGTTAACCAAGAGCGAACAAAAAGACGAACGGATTACACTCACACTCGGCTCGGAAGCAGTCTAAGCAATAAAGTGCGGGGAGAGGCGAGAAGGAGAGACCCTCCCAAGAAGCTTTACCGTTTAAACGGTGAAAGTGAGTAGAGAGGCTTTTTGACTCATACAGTTATGAAAGGTAGTGGATTCGATGAGCTGCCATAGTCAGGGTATGTAACCTGGGAAGTTTCACAGTTGGGCAGAACTCTACATGAAAGACGGCATCTCGGCGTTCTCAATAAATGGATTCTCATATTCCGCAGGGGAAAACAGCCCAACTTGAAAATTCAAGTACCACACAGGGCACAGCTTAGGTATTATCGCGCTCAATACGGCTTGCAGCACACGAGCGTGTAGCCGCAGCACTTTGTGGACGCACTGTGGTGCCAACAAGCGGCGTGCTTGAAAACAAAGTGGAAAGGATTCTGGTGTCTACCAGTCAGCTGGAACCTCCGCGCCGTCTGCTCTACACAATCTGAGATCAACTGCGACATGCGCCTTGCACTGTTACACAAATGTCGCCGCGCTGGCGTTGTCGATGCGATAACGCTATGGTTCTTTAAAAATCAGAAGGCACAGGTGAGGAGAGTCACTGCTGGAACGGCAAAATCCTCTCCTTTTCGTTTTCAAACGCGCCTCTTACTGGCCACGCGGCCGGGCGTTGCGTGTCATATTGAGCGCGATAGTACATGCAGATATACCGAAATCCTGACATCATCATCAGCCCAATTACGCCCACTGTATATATGGGGCAAATGCCTCTCCCGTGACTCTCAAATCAAACCTCTCCTAGCCACAGTGGCGGCTCAGTGTTTATGGTGCTCGTCTGCTCACCTGAAAGGCGCCGGTTCGATGCCGGCCGCGGTGGTTGAATTTCAATGCAGACGAAAATCTAGAGGCCCGTGCACTGTGCGATGTCGGTGCACGTTAAAAAACGCAGGTGGTCGAAATTTCCGGAGCCCTTCGATACGGCGGCCGTTATAGCCTTAGTCGCTTTGGGACGTTAAACCCCCGCAAGCCAAACCTAACCATTTCCTGAGCTAGCTGCGGCCGCCGAATTCCCTAAAACGTCTTAAACTGATTCACGCACTTATCTTTCCGCCGCACCCTGTAGAGCTTTCCTTCTGTTGGAAACCACTACTTTACCCATTTTGGTAAAACAGTTTACTTGCCTTCACATTACATGTCCTCCCAAAGCCCCTCTGTTCTTCATAATTTCTATTAAAATGCAAATAACCCACATTTGTTGCCTCACCCACACATCCCTCTTCCTGTCTGTTTACAGTAAACCTTTTTTTTGTTTGGTTATGACCAAGTACGCTAAATCAGCTGTAATTTCTTACACACAGGCCTGAAAGCTATCTCGTGAAATAGAGAATGGGCACCGCCTTCATTGAAATGTGTGCCAGTTCTTGGAAAGAAGTTAGCATCAGGAAAGAAAGATTGTGGCTGACGGCCCCACGAACAGGCAAACTGCAGAGGAACCCGGCAGCTTGGGTACCTGAAAGACGCGAAGAGAAAGACTGTCCTACGACTTGACACCGAAAGCAATGACAGCAGAGATGTTGTGGTGAAATCTCCGCAAAAAAGCGTTGGTATCGCGCCATTAGCGGAAAAGACCTGACATCAAACGCGATCAACGGCACGCAGCTCCTCAGTGAGAGTCTGCTGTAGAACACTTGCAACTAAGACAGGGAAAGCAGGCTCGTGCGTGAGCGATCAGCGGGTAAGTACTGAACCTTTTCTGCACTCTCTGCATTCACTCCGTTATTCTCTGACATTTCGCGAGCTTTTGCAATGTAGGAGGAATGCCGCTTGCATGCGAGGGACCAACTGAGAACCGAATTCAATTCGTCTCGCTTTGTTCCGCCAGCACATCGCGAAACATCGTCAGACGGCGATACCATGAGCCAGAAATAAAGAGCAGGGCATTTTGTCGAATGCTGGCAGCACAGCATTTTTCCAGCAGTTCGGTGAACTACCTTATCCTTTCTTTGTTGTTTCCTGCGATCTCATCCTGCCGAACACTGCTATGTGAACGAAAGCGTATGTTCAGTAGATGACAGCAGTTCTAGCATTAGGAAATAAATTTTGTCATGACGTAAAAGAAATGCCCTTTTTGAATTCTTCTAGTTTCCATCATGTTCTAAGATGAATCCAAAACTGCAGAATGTTTCAGGTAAGAATCATAAAAAAGCACTGAATTTATAGGGTCAGGCTGATTCACTGCTTTCTCTGGGAAAGGAGAGAATTTTGGCAGAAAGAATTGAAATATTTTATTTGTTTTCAAGAAATCATTTACGGCGCCATTTGGCACTCACAGTTTATCGTGTTGCCAGCTGCCAATTCTATGAGTAAGAAAGAAGGCTCGCAGGTCTCTGGGGCTAGGGAAGTTTTTTTTTTGCAGGTCGGGGTTGTGCTCGGCCCAGATCTGCCCTCCCAATATAAAGCGATAATTTCGCAATCTATGAGACCGGCACTGACTTTCGAGCCGAGGCCACCGAGCATGGAGTAGAGAAAGGGGCAATGGCCTCCTCTCCTGCCCCTGCTGACCAAGGGCGGCGATATCTCCGCACCAGCAGGGTACAAGGAACGAGCCACGAGCAGTGCTTCAGTTCCCGTGCAAGGGGAGTCAACGAAGAGCACTCGCCGCGGCTCTATGAACCTGGGCACTGGAGATCGGTGGTGCCCGTTTGCTCCCGAATCTTTGGGAGCCCTCCGACACCTGATCTGATCTGCAGGTGTAGTTGCGGGGGACGGTTTCTGCGCTAGCAACGATACCCTCCGTGCTTCCTTCCTGGGTGCAAGCGCCGGCATCACGCTGAGGATGCGACCTTGACGGCAGATACCGACGAGGTGCACTTCATTAGAAATGAGCATCTGGTAGTCGATGCAAATAAATAAACACACAACAATGAACACAGCCTTGATTTTCATCATCGGCGTCTGATGCGCTTCCTTGTGGCTACTAGTGTTTTTATCCTAAGACGCCGGTATCGAGGTCTCAGTCCAGATCATAGTCCCATCTACTTCTCACCAGTTGTACCTGCTCCGTTGCTGCGAAATCCGTTAATTACAGGGTTAACACTAGAAAGCGATGTCACTTGACGACCGGGGTGTCGTGCCACAAACAAACATACAGCACGAGTGGTTTTCTTCCGCGCTGAAGCGAACAATAACAGGGTGGAATTTCTCAACCATCGAACAATTTCCAGACGCAGCTTCAGCCATTTTAACTTGCGAAAAGAATATAGAACCCCATGATAATTAGTTTTAGAGGAAAGAAAATGGCGCAGTAATTGTCGCACATCTCGGTCGATACCCGAATCACGCCGTAAGGGAAGGTAGGAAGTTGGCACTGAAAGGAGAAAGAGAGAGAGAGAGGCGCCGTAGTTGAGGGCTCCTGAATAATTTCGACCACCTGAGGTTCCTTAACGTTTACTAATATCGGACAGCACACGGGCGCCTTACGGTTTTCGCCTCCATGGAAACGCGACCGCCACGGCCGGGTTCGAACCCGGGTACTCCGGCTCAGGACACGCGCGCCCTAGCCACTAAGCCACCGCTACGGATTACATCCGTGGAAAAAACTGTTTTTGCGGCCGGCCCCCGGATGAGTGACACAAACCCCCAGTGTGAAAAGAATGTCGTGCCGCCGGTTTTGGAGACGTAACAAGATTCAAAGCGAAGACAATAGTAGTGCCATTAGGAGAAAAGCCGGTGGCGTGTGTCTATCATGTCTGTGTACATGGCAGACGGCACAGAAAATTCCAGCGATTGAAAGACATATATGAAGGCATCATCAAGCGGCCATATGACGCACTCAGCAAGCTAGGAACCGGCTCTTCACACAATCCATTATTAGCCGTCCATCTATATATACTCGCCACAGGCCTATCTCTATGTTGGGCAAGCTTTCTTGACATTTGTACCAAAATTGTGACGCAACCGTTTGTCGCACTGTGCTCTTGGTGGTGTCACGCGATATCTCGTTGCATTCCTTACATGTGCTAGTGAAGTCGGAGGCTTGTTTTGCGACAGCGATTCGAGCCTTCCTTGACTTTGGTATGAAACTTTTGATGCAACCGTTCGTCGTAGAGCATTGCAGGTGGTGTCATGCACGCGCGCGTGTGTGTGTGGGTAGTGTGAGTATGTATGTGTGGGTGTAAATGCATTCAGGGAGAGTAATTATTTCTCATGCCCACATATAAGCAGTCTTAGGTCTCTTTGGCGAATTTAGTAGTGCGAAAGCACTACTGCACGAGGTCTAACCAGCTCACAGATTCTGTGTGAAGCTTGAATTTGGAGATGTGTTTGGCCAGACCATAAATGGGTAAAGTAAATATTGCCGCGAAACCTATTCGAACGCCTGGCGCCGCGACCAGACCAGTTTCGTACTAAAGCCCTATGGTATTTCCGCAGTCAATAAAACCTTGCGTTAAACTGCAACACACCCTCGCTGTGTGAAATGTACATCGTCTTCTTCTTTAACTAATACTACTATCGAACTAATATCGCCGCCAGACGTGCCGGCGATCCAGCAAAGCAAACCCATGTGCCAACCAGGCTGTACACATGCTTTACACGTCTACTCGGTTTGTGTACATTCAAACCCTACCGCTTTTTTCCAGCTTCCTTGACCTTTTCGGGCATTGCGGCCACACTGGTCGCTGGTGATAAATCGCATTTGGGAGGGACAGGAGGTGGAAGACTGTCTCTGCCCAGAGCTCGTAATTATACCAGCTGTAAAATTCTGCTTCGAAAAGCGACAACTCTCAGTAGCCACTTTCCGAGTGTTTCCGGATGGTGGCGCCATCTGCAAGTTGAACCGTTTCAAAGCGGGCAAGTATTGGTTTTGGTTTTGGCGGAAAGGAAATGGCGCAGTATCTGTCTCATATATCGTTGGACACCTGAACCGCGCCGTAAGGGAAGGGATAGAGGAGGGAGTGAAAGCAGAAAGGAAGGAAGAGATGCCGTAGTGGAGTGCTCCGGAATAATTTCGACCACCTGGGGATCTTTAACGTGCACTGACATCGCACAGCACACGGGCGCCTTAGCGTTTTTCCTCCATAAAAACGCAGCCGCCGCGGTCGGGTTCGAACCCGGGAACTCCGGCTCAGTAGTCGAGCGCCCTAACCAGCGAGCCACCGCGGCGGGGCTGGGCAATATGCATAATTTATTTTTAATGCATCTAAATTCATGATTTTTATCTGTTTTCATAGATAGGAAATATATTTGTATCTATTTTCATGATTTCTATGCAGGCCGCTATTAGCGCTATTTGTTCGTCATTTAATTTTGCGTTCTCTTTTTGACTTCTCTGCATTTCTCTTTTGATCAGGGCTCCCAACTGTAGACTAATACGCTTATGATTACTTCCCAGGCTATGCTTCGCCTCTTCCTCTATTTCTATTATTGCGAGCTTTATTCATGCAGATCCTAGATGTGGCTATTCAAGTCACCGAGCAAAGCAATATCGGCACCGTCGCCAAACTGCTTTATATCGTCATTGAGATTCTTAACTAGTTCCGTGTTTTCTTGCCCTCATTTTTTCCCCTGTCCCTAAATAAACTACTCCTAGCCATGTCATTTTACCAGCAAGTGTTTATCATACCCAGACATGTTCTTTCCAAGTTGACTTTATTCATTGCCAATTTGTTCCATGATGTATCAGCACACGTACCCCTCCTCCATTCATCTCCGTTGTTGTTCTGTTGCTTCCTTCCCAGACGTAGCCATCAATAAACGGTGGATATTCTAGATCCCTGAAATGCGTCTCGCATAGCGCGTATGCATTTAACTCTTCGTCTTTTAACTGCTGGTCTATTTCTAACAATTTGACTCTCTTTCCACCGCCTGGCATATTTATGTACCTGATCCTGGTGTTAAATTTTTTTAGTAGTTTACTTACTGTCCTGAACCTCCTCGTAGTCATTTTATTGGGCTCAGCCGCCATTGTTACACTATAATTACTACTTCGCTTCTACTTACCCTTACGCCCTGAGCCGCAGTGGACCCCCTAAAAAAGCTACTGCCCGGCCTGCCTAGCGCCAGCCGATCTCTGCTCTTAGCCTTTTACTAAAATCAATGCCATCTCATGTAAAGTCTCTGCAAAGCCTGCTCTATGCACTTCCCTCTTTATGTCTGCCACTTCAAAGCCCCCCTCCTGGCTTAGCTTCTTTATCTGCCCATTAACAGCCACAACTTCCTTGGCAACCTCTCCGTTCCGTCCTTGCACCTTCGGCACTGTGCACACCACGATCAGCACTTGCTGTGCTATCGCCCTTATATCGTTCACTCCCTCCGCAAATCTTTCCAACAGTTGTGCGGCTTCACCGTTAAGGACATCATTTAGCTCCGCCGCTACCACTACCAAATTGCGCGCAGCGACATTCACAGAAAGTGCACTATTTGTCTTTTTCTGTACTGCGTCCATTGTCCTGCCTGGGAATGACTCGACTGGTGCCAGCTTATCACCATTTACATGCTCCATTATAGCTGTTTTGCACCTCTTAATGATAAGTCGCCAGTAATAAGCACTGGGGTATCCTCTCCCTCCCTCCTAACTTCTGGATTTTGCTGCCTCTTATCAGTAACTATGACCTCATTTCTTGTGCTTAGCTTGTTTCCCTTCTCTCCATCGCCTCCAGACTTCCTAGCTGTCACGTATGTGTAGCCTGTCTGAACCTGCCTGACCTACTTTCATATTGGTGTCCATGAAAGTGCAGGCCCCATCCACGTGGCTCGCGCTGAAATGTCCGCCAATGTGACCTCGCATGGCGGTGTCAGCCATTTTCGCGTCCAACAGTTCACTAAGCTGCTCTTGAAGTTTGCGATTGTCTCCCCTCTCTACCTGTAGCTCTCTTTCTAAAGCATCGATACATGACGCCAGGTTGGGGTTCGCTTCGCCTGAGCTCTTCAAGTGTGGACTTAATACGCAGCATTTGCACATGAAATCCGCGCCTTCGACTTCCTCTACAGATTCGAACCGCGCTTCTTTCAAATTCGCCGACGCTGCGCACTCCTTGCATTTAACATTCAGTTACCTGACCAACTTAACAGCACTCATTATTGCTACCACAAAATGCTAGAAAAAAAACCACTTGCAACCACGTGCTCAAAAAACAATTATGCCTACCGCAAACACCGATCACATAGAAAAAGAATAACTACCTGTTAAACTAGTTAACTTACAAATGAGCCCTGCAAATCTACAGCTGCCGGCCAGAATAGGCCCGGCCGTTAGGTCACTGACCTGCTATTTTGCCCGCACTTCAACTAACTAGCGTAAATCTATAATCTAGCCTAACCAAAACCAGACTAAATCTAAACTTTCAAAATATTAAAGGAAAGAACCCATCTATTTGACGTAAACACGGCGCTCTCGCAGCCGCCAGACCGCCCGGTCGCGGTCACCCCGAGTTATTCGAGCAAAGGGGATAGCACTGTCCCCTTGCAGTGTGCCTGTACTTCTCAGCTCGTGTACGCTGGCTTAACTTCTCCGATAGCGAGCCTAAATGTTCGGTTCGAGAGGAATTCTTTCATAGAAATATACGTCCTTAAACAACAACTACATTCCTGTAAGTTTTTGAGTGCGATAGCATGTTTGACGTTATCATAGGCACCTTTGAGGTGTAATGCTAGAATTGCCCTTGTCTGATCGCCTCTAGGTTTTTCGACGATTGCTTCTGTTAGCTGTAAAATTACTTCTCGAGTACGAAGGTTTGGTCTGAAACCTAACATCCAGTTCGGGCAGAGGTAACTGCTATCTAAATGTCTGTAAATTTTTTTATATATTACTTTCTCTATCAACTTAACGGACGATTTTGACAAGCACAGGTACCCATCAGATTAGTGCTTACGCACTAATAAAGGTCCCGAAACAATGGCGTTTGCTTGCTTTCACTGCGTCGCGATGTTCTGCCTTGCTTCTTCTAGCCAGGTGTGTAGCCATGCTAACATATGCATAGCTGCTGACTACCGCACCTTGAAAACAGGATGACACCAATGTTTCGAGTTCTTCATATAGGAGGCGTTTGTAGTACATTATTGTATGGTACATGGCTGCTACCACTGAGTCAAGTTGGAAAATCTCCACCCCGAACGAAAACCAGGGCTTCCTTGTGCTTATCCCTTGTTATTAAATGTGGCTTCTATTATTAACGTCATTTGCAAACACAGGTGCTATTAATCACGGCTTGCATTCACTCTGTTGAATCTAGGGCCTAGTGAAAAGATGAGAGGATTCTTACAGAACAGTAGCTCCCGAGCGTTCACCCGGCCAAATCTTTACGGCAACACCGTATGTAAATGCAAGTATCTCCCATGCGGTAAATGAAATGATGACTTAAAACTGAGGCAGTTTGCATCTACAAAGAATCTTTTACATGCAACAAACATTCTTTTTTGCCATCCATCACTTTACTCTGTTACACACGAGTTCTAGCCAACCTGGGCTTCAGTTGAGTTAAAACATGAGGTAAAAGCCGCCATGTACATTTCCCGGCACATGGTGGTATACTTCAATTTTCTCTCATTTTTCTTTTTTTCTTTTCTTTCTCTCCTCGTATTCTTCCTATCTTTCTCTTTTTTTTGCTTTCCCTACCCCTTTCTCTTCTGTCGTGGCCGCTTGGAGACTTGAACCATGCTTTTAGCACTGCCAAAAAGTGCATTGGAATTCAGTTATGCGCCGCTAAGGGCGGGCTCTTCCGAGAGCCTTTCATAGCAAAATATTTCCGCGTGATCAGGTAGACTATTTCATACGAATCCACTCGTGATTTCTACAGCAGCAGCCCTTTAGGTTCCTAAGGCATGTTGAAGCGACTGCTTTAATAATCAGATTCGTTTCCTCGAATGCCAACATGAGAAAGATTTGTTCCTGTCTTTAAGCCTTTCGTCGCTAGTTCAGACACGGCGAGCTTTGTTCTGGACCAAAGCTTGTGGCTTGTAGTGCAGGACTAGCATGTGAAATCTCCCGCAGGTAAGAGGAACTCCCGTTCTGAGGTCCAAATTTTTACCACACTGCGTATGCTGCTACTGTTTCGTACCCGGGAAACTAACTCTCCGACATGATAAAAGTATACCTGAAAACTGTTCACAGGCACTGGTCAGCGCTACCTGCATGGTGGCCCATTGGAGATTATAAGTTGTACATTGTTATAGTGGCACATATCGTTTTGTCAATGAGGCATAGCGATTTATCCCCCCACGTCTTCATGCCGTAAGCAGTCCGACTTTTGTGATCTCTACGGTAAGTAAGGAACGTCGCTGAGCGAACACTCCTATTTACAAGATCTGCAGTGATTTTATTGCAATCCTAAATCTCGCATGCATGTTCCGATCATTTTTGTGTTTTTCCATAGCAATACAATATCTGCTCGGGCTCTTCTTTAACTTTGTAAACGAGGCGGTCGCCTTGTTGCAGGAGTCCCGTCGTTCCGTTTTGCAGATCGTGACTTGTACAGGTGCATATTCAGGCATATTTACTCGCACCCATGGCTGATGGTAGGCGAAATATCCGGTGAAGATTGCTTTGGCCGGGAAGAAACATTCCTGCAAGGATGCGATAGATGAGTTTCTTTCTTTGCATGTTATTTTTCTGGAAACTGCTTTGGTCACACTAAGTAAATCACGTTGTCGCGAATTCGGAAGGCGTCCCCGCCTGCCGAAGGGTGAACGCTATCGCGTGCAGGGTCGAACAAGACAACAAACAAATTAGTCAAAACAAAACTGATCCGTGATTATAATTTAAAGGAAAATAGGCAATGTGAAGGCAAAACAATAAAAACAAACTCAACACACGTGCAACTCTACAGAATAAAGGTAAGAGTTCACCCGATACTGAGCGTCCCAGGTGAAGCGGGGATGCCTTGCAGACAGGCCTCACGCGGGTGGATGTATTGCGACCCGTCGCTGGCTTCGCCTGGAAGGAAGCGGCGGAAGAGAGCCAGGTGGTGGTAGGAGCGGAGAAAACTGCAGGAAGTCTCCGGTGGTCTCCAGTCAAGAGCCGGAAGAACTTGGCAGCAGCAGGAAAAACGTAGCCAGGTCCCATCGACAGCGTCACGAAACGCCAGAGGCTTAAAGCAGGCTATCCAAGAGAGCCTTTAGGCAGCACGGACCCTCAGTCCATCGGCTACCACCTATACACTTGCGAAGAATGCAGGAGGCTTACGTCGGTGATCCAAGGGAGGTCACAGCAGCACGGACCCAACATCCGACGGCTGCCACCTCCACGCTTGAGTGACACGACCCCCGCTGCGCTTTCTGCCTTCACACCTTGGTTTTCTGACGCGTCCGCTCTCCGCTCCTCGCACTCGCCACGCTCTTCGTCATCGTCGCCTCGCACGCACCATGCGCACGTGCACCCGCTCAACGCTGGGCTGGCACGCGCAGCGCTCCGCTGTCCGACGCACCTACGTAGACGCACCGCGTCCAAAATTCCCTGAGGATTTGTTCTGCACCTCACACACGTGCACTGGTTTAAAAGTGCCTGTGTCGTTGGTTTTGGTCCGAATTGTCTTTTGTCGACACCAGCAAGTGTTAAAATATTGTGCGAAAACATAATTTCCAGATTCCAACAAAATCGCGTGTATATCACGGTATTCTTGGAGCCCCATAATAATGTGTATTGCCTATAATAAAGCAAACGTAGCAGCAGTGGCCATAAAACGGAAGCTGCCATTATTTTAGGCATACTAACAGATATACTTATGCAGTGATTCTTTAAACGTGCAGTAAACTAGTACTTATAACTTCAGAATACCGTGATTTTAAGCTGCGGATCCAAAATTCTCTGTGCCAAAGAAAATGTTTTCACTACTTATTGTTAAAGAGCAGTTAATTGATGCGTTTAAGAAGCTATGAAAGATGATATAGCTGCGGCGGTTTCATTAGGTATCTTTCGAAAACATTTCGAGGGTGTGCCGTCTAAAATGAGTTCTTATCTAAAGTAACACATTGCAATGACGTAAATGTTAGTCCTGTGTTCGAACAAAGATACGGCAAGAGAAAGTTTTTAATGTATATTTTATGGGTCAATACGTTGTTAGAATAAAAGAAAAAATATTATATTAATCATATCATTATCTTTGTTCATGTTCAGCGATTAATATGACAGTTCGGTATTGAATAATTGCTTGATGCTATTCACAAAGCGCCTGTTTTGAAGATCTATGAAAATGAAGTTAATATTGCGCGCGAAATCTCATCTCACGACGCAGTAGTTAATATGAGATGGAACACGAAGTTTCATGAAGATGCCTCGATGGGAAAAAAAGTGTGACATTTCGCGAGCACGTAAAGAACGTAGAAGACATCTGAACCACACAGTGAACTCGATGAAAAGATATCCAATTGCGATTATTAACTGCCGCTTCAATATAATCGCAGTAGCGGGATTCATAGGTTAGGTATAAAAAATATTGGACTTAGGATAAGTTTTTTTACAGAGTTCACTGTGTCAGTCAATAAAACGGCATTTCCGCGCTCCTGTGGGCAAAACTTGTCTACTTTTTAGCGCTACTTTAAGCGATATCCGTCTTCGAGTTCCCGGACGCTCGTTGCACTTCATCCAAATAACACCGTTTCGGCTCCTACTACGCACTTTCAAGGATGAGGGAAAGGTGCGTGCCCGCGTGTCTTTTTACTGATGATGATTATAGATTGTTATGGCGCAAGAAGATCTACTGCCAAAGAGCGCCTTGATACAAGGTGTTTTTCGTCCACTCAAGGTGGGCTTCAAGACCCATTTTGCAAGCATTTTCATCCAAGATAAGCGAAGCACCAAGCGAGGGGAAAGCTTGTACAAATTGCGTCACCGGTGGGTACCAGGCGGCACTGGGGATGATCCCCACACCTCACGCATGCGAGGTAACTTTTTCCCACCTTAGGCTCAGCCTTCCCACGCTCTACGGCAATACCTCTTTTTAAAGAGCCATTCCCAAAGTGGTTTCGCGCGGAGCTTGTGACGAGCTGAAGCACAACTTGTATAACGTCATCACTAAGCTCTGAGGAGGAGAAATGTTTTTTGCAGAGAGCGCAACCAGCAGCATAAGCAGCATAAGCGCGAAAGCATTTCTGCGAGTCTTCTGCATGACGGGGAGCAGGAGAAAGGCGCTCAGGCTGGCCACCGAGGTGTGCAGTTGAGCGGAGAGAACATCCTGCCGCGCAAAGCCGATCCACGCCGGATCACACCGAACACCAGAGACGCCTGAAGTCTGCGTTGAACGCAAATGTTTGCAAGCGGCAGCGTGAGGAACCGGCCTCCACATCGGTCACTAACAATGGCCCGCCCACTGCTGATTGCGACAGGTTTGAGCGAAAAGTCTCGCACGCGGAAGTCCGGGCCTGTCTGGCAGCGCAGACGGCTATGTTCAGAAATTCCGAATAACCGCATATTTTCAACAGGAACTTGTTAATGTACTCAATTTTTAGGCAGATAATTTGATTCAATCGCTACAATCATTATATACAAAGATAGATCATCGGGAAGCTTGCATTTCTCTGCCATTGTAAGAAATGCGCCATACTACTCGTTTTCCGCGTTAGAGTAGACTACTCGGTGCGAGCGCACTGCAGTCTTTAAAAGCAACATGGTGCGTATCGGAAGATTAGACCGCTTTCATAAATATGTAGTAAAATCACGAGAGCGGCGGCGGTTCAGCTGTCTAAGCACAGCGGCGCACGCATGTTGTTACCCCTGGTGCTGAGCTGTTCAGTTGTTTTGAGCCGGAACACAGCGCTATAAATATTTTTGTTCAGTGCCACCTCAGTCTGCTTGCCTGTTGTCCACAGCGTTCTCATCCATGTCATCCTGCTAAAAAGGGTTCATACATAATTAGAATATGCAGAGCAGTTATGTGCGCAACGATCTTCGTCAGGGGCGCAATGATCAATGCCAAATTTCTTACGACATGGCCAAAAAAGGAACATATACCTACGAAGCTTCGAGGTAGCTTCGCAAATTTTGGTTTGGAAACTCTGGACCTAAAGGGAACTTTAGCGGGTAATGAAAACAACCTCTTCCTTAGATATAGTGTGGCTCAAGGGGGCCAAACTCCAAGCCCCAAAATGAAACATGTTCAGATTCCGATTCAGTTGCAGATGAGCATCGGTCAGGAAACTCAAAACAAGAAGGCGCTCGAGAAGTGTAAAGAAATTGGAGGCAAACCTTATAAAAATGAGCTTTGAATTCCCCTTGATGATTTGTTGCAAATTGAGCCAACAGGAACTCAATGGAAATTCAACGAGTGTTGTGTTTATTCAAGAGTTACTCAGGAGAAGAGTGCACCCTACATGGAAATGTTGGGTGCACTCATTTAATGCTATGTAATGTAATGCTATGTGAGAAATCAGCTACTAATCTTCAAGGGCTGTTTACTATCATTATTTAATCTAACATACACCCCTAATTACACAAAACACCAATTCAAATGAGTGTATCTGGCTGTAAAACATTTAGGCCGTAGTATGCACTCGTAAAATTTTTGCAGTAATGCATGAACACCTGTAGGACAGTTCACAACTCATAGCACACTGGAAGGTAGATAGGTACCACTTCTGGTAATTCTGTTATCTGCTCACTCCCCCCTTGCACACTGTAAATGGGTGTATATCCTACAGGCACATGTATGCAGGTTTTTTCCTACACCAAATTTTGTTTCATCTGGTTCATGATACGCACCAATAAGAATGATCAAAGAACAGTTTTGTGTTCAAAACCGCACCATAAAAGCTATGAGTGGCCAGAAGTAGTTCAAAAACAGAGAGTTAGGACGGACTCTGCTGTCATGTTTGATGGACCATGAGGCCCTGAGTAAAAAAAGTCTCCTACAGAATTTGCACTTATGCACTGCACAATAACCGCTTGAACACATGTACAGTCCCCATGACGGTAAAGCCTGCCTTTCTTGTGGCATGGTAAGTTAGCTATATACCGGGGTGAGTTAGGTATTAAGAGCGATTAGCTTCAGTGGATTGAAAAGAACCCGTTATTCAAATGCACTTCAAAAATGTAAACATTTTCTTCTAAATGAACTGCATAAATCTCTTAGTGCCTTTAGAGTTTCTGTAATTTTGCTTTGTTATAATGAAATCAAGGTAAGCACAATGAGAAAGGGCAGCAATTTCTCTGGATACCTGAGCGTGTATATATTGAGACTCTTATCGAGGGCTATAAACGGATTAAACTGTGAAATGAAATGGCAAATGACCCTGAAAAAAGCCCCTTAATCCAAGAGCCATAACAAATTGTCACAATGTTACTGTTTTTTTCATGGCTAAATTCATTGTACCTACCAGCTTCAGCCTTGTCATACTAACAGGTGTAAGGGGTCTAACTGTGGCATCGTTGCAATCAGACGACACTATTGGCGGCAAGCTAAGCCTCCTTTGAAAGGTATTTGCCAGTTCGTTCTTGAGCTGCATGCTATTGTCACGCAGTAGTAACTGCAATCCGGAGAGGAGGAAAACAGCGAAAATTGGCGCCTAAATAAAACACTTTATTTGGGTTGACTTGCGCCCACAATAGACTGAATCACACGGCGATGGCGTAGCAACAAGTGTTTTCGGCGGTTGTCAAACAAAATGCCCGCCACTCTCGCCGTGCTTAATTTTAAACCTGATAGCGAACTATAGAGATACGGCGTGAAAAATTAGAACAAGCGTGCTCGGCGGTCATCGAACAGAATACCCACCACTCTGGGCCATGCTCAATTTGAAACCTGATAATGAACTTTAGACATAGACGCGCAAAATTACCGCAACATTCTGGAACAACGTAGAATCATCTCCGCTTGGATGTAATCAATCTAGATAAATCTGAACGTGCCTTGCAAAAAAGCGATAAAGCAGCGTTCTGGTAGCTCTGAAGAATGGACAAACAGTTCACAGATTCGCGGCACTATGGTAGTAGTACGTGCACGCTGGCACAGCGGTCGCTGTTCGAATAACATTGCTACAGAGTAAGTGAAACGTAAGAATCACTGTAATATGCACCAGTATTGCGCCCTTGTATTAGTATTTGGACGCAGGAACACAGTTTAGGAAAGTGAAAGTGGGATTCCGACAAGATATTACCAAAGCAAAGGCTTAGAAGCGTTTATTTTCACGCAAGATAATTTTTGAAACGTGACACTGAGTTCTGAACACACTTCTAAATAGCATTCCTGGACAGACTTATTTTCACATTCTACATAACATTTACACAACACTACATTTCTAATCACTACTTATTTACACAACTGCGCAGGCAATGCCTATGAAATATTTACAAGCAAAGCACATTAGTCCAGCTCAGACTACTCATGATATTTAGAGGGCACACAACAGCTCTGAACACAGTCACACTGCATACACAATGCACATGTGCGCACTGTATTTACACAAAATTTGTTTACCATAATAACCTATACTAATGGAACAGAAGCAAATATTAAGGTCTGGCATAGTCTTACTAGACAATAGAAAACAATTCTCCATAAAAATAAGCATTACAAACAATGCACATAGAAGACCCGTCGATACAAACACAAAAAGATGGAGCATAAATCGTGATGTGCAACATTTAAATGACATAATTTATCGTTGGACAGCAATGTGGTAATGCACTGCTATATGCAATGCAGATTGGTACTGCAAGTTGTATAGTGTACAGCCAGCAAATTATAGAAGTTGACATAGTTCAGAGGGATATCCACATTGTATTCATAACACCTGTACTGATGTGCGATGCAACGTGGCGGACAGCAAGCGTGCTGTGTCCTCTCTCGGGTCAGTGCAAGTGCGACAATC
Organism: Amblyomma americanum; assembly: GCA_030143305.2. Lineage (NCBI taxonomy): Eukaryota > Metazoa > Arthropoda > Arachnida > Ixodida > Ixodidae > Amblyomma > Amblyomma americanum. Next base: position 21,652 of record JARKHS020031599.1, on the reverse strand, counting down.
CACTACGCGTATCATGGTCATGCTTCGCATACATGCGAATTCTAGTAGGCTATAGGTCAACCACGGATAAACAACCATGAACCAACCAAGAAACACGAGAGTATGCTTTAGGTGATCCATAAAATATGCAACCGCAAGATAACTTTCCGGACTTTGCTGTTCACGCGTGTTTTATCTGTGCAGAATGGTACTGTAAGCCACAAGCCATCTCAAGTGACGAAGGTCAGCGCTAAGCCATGTGAATCTGCAGTAACAACCCTAAACAACCAGTCTATCATGGTAGTGGCTGAAGGAACAGTCAGCATTAAACTATCTGAGATTGGCAGTGATGCACACCAGACACTTGATGACATGCTTAGTGTACCAGATCTCAATGCCATCCTCTTAGTGGCCGGAAATATTGATGAGCAAAAGCTCCACGTCACATGTTTCCACTGCGCGGCATGACTGAGTACTACGTGATGTACGCATGTGACCATGGTGGTTTGAGGAAATGAATTAGTAATCTTCTTAGGTGTGAAGCCGCACTTGCCAAGGCGTCACAAGAGCTGGTGCACTCAGATGTAATTAGGACAATAACACCAACATTCAAAGGGAGTCGTCGTTGTTTCACAGATCACTCCTCTAAATAGGGCATAGCGTGCCCGATGAAAAAAATTGCTCAGTGGAAAGCCTCCATAATGACAAAAATCAAGACATCAGTCAGTAATAAGGTAGGTAGTGATAAGACGTTAGATAGTGATGAGAAAGCACTGAATTAGTAGTCAGCCCAACGTGGCAAAAGGTGTTAGTCAACTACTCCTGGCACAGCGGAGCAGAACGCAGATCTTAAATGCTGAACAAAACATTGCTTGACATGGCAATGCGACATATTCAGGAATCTGATGTCACCAAGAAACTATAGGCTTATGCTCTCATTATTGTAAGTCAGATCAGAAACAAGGGCCGATCATTTCCGTGGGCACTGTGGTAGGAAGAATAGCAAAGCTGAACCCGACAAGAGTGTCTAGAGGCAGAACGTGGAACAAGAAAAATAGTTGAAACAAGCACACTAAGCAAACTTACGCAAAGTAGCATTTGTGTACATACCAGTGCATAAAGGTTGGCTACCCAGATGCAGTGACAGGCTGCAAACTCTGCAGCAAGAAAGAAGATCAACTCTTTGTCAGCATGAATGATCAAGACAACATTGCTTCAGGTGGCGTGCGCGTAGTATGCAGCAGTGCCAATGAAACAATGAATTTTGAGGTTAAAGCCCTCTCAGTTGACTTGCTTAATGTATGCCTATCAGATCGTACAGACCGAAAATTCTGAGGAAGTGGACTCGTCTACTAATGAATACGAAGGGCTCGTACAGCAGGCATTGCCTCAGGCATATGACAGCGTTGAGGTACTGACGCACCCAGATAGATTGGCAAATAAGCGAACACATTAAAAGGAATGCGGCGGGGAAGTATTGACCGACCAATCATGTTAAAATAAAAGACGTAGCATGAACCCGTGTCGTAAGCCTGCTCTCCAAACTGCACCGGCGTCAAAAACTAGATCCGATGCAGCCCGAAAAACGAAAGGCCGTCAATAAACTGCATGACAGTGAAGATATCGTAATAGTTCCCGCGGGCAAGGGAAACGGCACAGTCGTCTTGGACAAACGAGAGTATAAACGCAAGTCGGGAAGCATGCGCGAGGATGAGAAAACTTACATCCCCCTGAACTGCGATGCCACTTCAAAACTACAAAGAGACTTGCAGAAATTTTTGGCCGATGTATTCCGCGTTATTCATGCACAGCACGAGTCAGTTTATTTTTTCCTTCTCTGCAACAATGGTCGCGTGTCAGCTCTGTATGGATTGCCTAAGATCATTATTTCAGGCGTCCCGATGCGCCCATTCGTAGACTATACCCGCTCGCCTGTACACCAGTTGTCGAACTATCTACATCGCGTTATATACCTATTGGTCTCAGATAGTAAAACGTACAAACAGAACTCTTAAGATTTCACTGAAAAAGTTACACGGTTCTTGAAGGTGACGAAATCTTAATGTTGTTCAATGTAAAGCCGCTTTTCACTAGTGTGCCAACTGACATTACCGTCAAGGTTTGCACAGATGCGCTCGAAACGGAGCCAACTCTACCGGAAAGAACACCCATTGAAGTTCCAGACCTCAGGAGACATCTGTAGTTCTGTCTGGCTAATACCAATTTCCCATTCTAGAAGAGCATCGTTAAACAGGTCCATGGAACTGCTATGGGAGCATCTATATCTGTCACCGCAGCAAACTTGACGACAGAGTCACTAGAGTTTCACGCTCTCTCCAGCTTCACACCACGCCCAAGGGTCTTCCTTTGATTTGAGGATGATTGCTTCTGCATCATCAAGAAAATGGCTTTGAGCGCGTTTCTTTTACACCTGAACAGTATACAACCGGCGATACGGTTCACGACGGAGGAAGAAGTCGACTGTCGTCTGCCATTCATACACACACTCGTAAAACTTGACGGTGTCAGAATTTTATTCAGTGTATTCAGGAAGGACATGCACTACGGCGTGTACCTTAATTTCAGTTCCGTGCACTCGACCTATTACAAGTTTGTCTTTCGTCACTTGCATGCCATGCAGAAAAACTCTGTGCGACCCCAGAGCACAGAGCGGCAGATTTGGCTACCACACGCAGTGACCTGTTGTCTTCGGCCTATCCCAGTTCGGTTATCAAGACTGCCGAAAATCGCCTAGCTCATCCAGCGCCTCAAGAACCGGAGCGATAGGAGAAAAAAATATCCGATATCATAACTCGTCGGCGTAAGCGACACCTTGTCCCACATTTTTTGCTCACACGAAGTCGACGTCGCGCATGTCCCTACGCGCAAGCTTAGGCCCGCAATGGTGACGGTGAAAGACAAACTAGTGAAGGAAAAGTTCGTGGGCATCATGAACAGTATTATTTGCGCTGGTTGTGACCATGCGTGCACCTTTAGAACGGGCGATTTCAGAAAAGATTCCAGCGGCACAAAAAAGATGTCAACAAGAAGCACGTGGAACATCCGCGCTGGCTGAACATGCAGGCTCTTGCGGCCATGACATCGACTGGGATGGCGCAAAAATAATCATAAAAAACAACAAGACGACAAGGCAATGCCTTAAATCCCTTCATATTCAGACGATGGCACTCACTCTCAATCGCAACGAAGGCAATCTATCCCCGATATACACTCGCTGCTTGCGTCACATCATAAAACCTACATAACCAATCCTCACTTCTATCCCTTTAACGTGAACAACGCCCCTGTAGCGGGGCCGAACCGTCTTTTATTTTAACAAGATTGGTCGCCGCTCAATGCTTTCCCGCCTAGAACATTCCCGACTAAAGGGGTTTCGAGCAAACCTGGATTTCAAAAAAGATTGTGATGGCTACTACATGGCCAAGCAAAGCAGGAAAGATCCTGAAATAGTGTATGAAGCACGGTCTGCGCGAAACGAAGAGAAAAAGGCAGCCTTGTAAAGTGAATTAAACATTCCAAAAATTTCGAAAACATGGGAGGTTGTGCCAAAACCGAAGGTCTGACAGCCTTTTAAATGAAAATGGGCAGCTTGCATGCCGTACAAGACAAACTGTGAATTGAAATGGCATGTCTGATATTCAGCCAACGCCACGGGACCCTTCAACAAGGCTGTGGATGCAATAAATACTCTGGAGCACTATGGACTTTTGGGTATCGGGATAATGAACATAGTGGAAATGCATCAAAGTGAACTGTCAGTGATGTAATGTACTGCTGACTAATGCATATACTTCACTTAGTTCTTAGTACTGTCTGTGTTCAGTCCTTTCACCTTTTACTAATAGCAGTGTTGTAGGCGTTACCGAAAAAAGTAACTAAATACGTTACTTGTTACGCTAAGAAAAGGAACGCGTTACTGCCCTACGTTACCTACAAAGAAAGGTAACGCGTTATCGTTGCCGTTACGGAAATAAAGTACCGCACGTTACTTTGCCGTTACTTCATGGCCATTAATTTTAATTAGTCTTCGCCTTAAGTACTTACGATAACTATTCCATAAAGCTCATATTTCAAATGAACCATCTAGCTGAAACAAGATTTTACGCGAAAGCCTGATTTAACGAGAATACTGTGAACGGATGGTGCAAGAGCTTAGCAATGTAAAAGCGCCATATAAAAACGGCGCCCAAAAAACACGAAAAAGATGTTATAATGGCCTAAAGTTCCCTGTATAGATACATGTTGTGGCTCCGAACTCTACGGCACATGATAAGTAAGTGGTTTTTATTAAAATAATGATAAAAAGGAAGGAAAAGATTTTTGCTAGCCCCAGCATCTGCCATCGATACTGATGCACTTCAGCTGGGACAGCGGAAATAAATGATAGCAGGCACAACAGAGAAATTAAATGAAAGAGGTGAGGGGACAGAAAGAGAGGACAGGGGGAGAGGTAATATACAGAAACTATTTACACAATAAGGAATGTGTCCAGGTTGTGCGCGTGATTAGTTTATGACGGAGTAATAAAAACACGCGCACAGCACTGTATGCTGACTTCAACTTAAGTGGGGCGTCCAGATGTTAATCGTCCAAGGCAGAACTCGCGGAGCGTCTGGTCACTGCGTGCAACTACCTGGCGGAGAACAGACGGGACGCGAAGCCCGACCGCCCTGCGGCCACAATGGCGTCTTTAAGGAGTCTGGTAGTATACCCAGCGCCCTATAGGCCGCAAGCATATCGCGACGAGCATCGGCTTACGCGCGACAGTGAAGGAGCAGGTGCTCTAGTGTTTCCACCGCACTATGGCACATGGTGAAGCTATTTTCTGAATGTGACATTAAACACAGAATGACATTTCATCATCAATTCTAACTTAACAAAGAAAATATCGCTGAACTCTCAAGAAATTTAAGGTTTTCTGAACGTGATGTTCCAAAATGCTCCGTATGCTTCCACTCTTTAGAGAGTTGTGTGTGTGAGTGGTTAGGGAAGGGGATGTAAGTGAAGGCAAGTGTGTGAATGCGTGTTCGTGCACGCGTTTCGTGCTTTATGGGTATTTTGTTTTTCTTTTCTTGCTGGGTGCGTCGTCAAGGACAGGTGTTTCGTCATCGAGAGCACCTGTACATTTTGTTTATTTACATTTTAGGTGTTCTGCGCTTTTTTTTTCTAAAAAAGGGGGCATATAGTGGGCTACAATTGGAACAAAAAGTAACCACTAACATGACACCTCATGTTACCGAAAAATGTTAACGTGAGTAAGTTACCCGTTACAGTTCCGAAATGGTAACGAGTACGTTACAAAGTTACCGAAGAAAGTAACGCGTTACCGGTAACGCCGTTACTTGTAACGCGTTACCGCCAACACTGCCAATATGCTGCAGCACATCGCAGTGTGAAAAAGTCCTTCGCGCCCTTTCCTACACAGGTCCCTGACAACCGCCCCTGTGACATGGGCACGCTGCCCTTACATGCAAAATCCAAGAGTTACGAGTGCAAACATCGTAGGTACCTTCCCTTACAGCAGCCTTTCAGCAAGCAGGTTTCTTGTTACAATGTGAAGAAAAAATGGGGCATTTAATTAGCATTTCTTAAGTTGCTCCAAGAGAACATAACAAACTCAAGGGGCCAGCATGCTGAATTATATCTATAGCATGTAGCTGGTGTTAGTCAAGAGCTCTTCGCATATTAAAAGGACACTGAGGAGAAATTGAAGTTGGCTTGTATTGAAAGAATACCAGCTCCTGATCAAAAAACGCCACTCTTACTGAAAACAAAGCTCTTGTAAGGTAGAAAATAGCAAGAACCAAAATACAGGTATCGCCGCCACAGGCCAATCTCGCAAGTACAAGCGTAATGACGTCATAGGACAAGAGACGACACCTTAGAGGAATTTTACTTCCTCCATGGTTCCACGAATCTCTGAGGCTCACAAAGGAAGCTTGAGCGGTTAAATATTGATGTAAGTTTTGTATTGAAACCGATATTGCAGTTTTATCACACAAGAAAGACAGACAAAAGACAACCTGAATGTTGGAAGCAAAGAAAACCGATGTTTGACGGCGCCACAGGCGGCCAGAAGTGTTTCGGTTTGTGTATGGCGCTTCGAGTCTAATTAATTTTCGTGCCCCGTGGTTTTGTTTTTGACGCGCCTCGATATACAAGCGCCGAGCAGCAGAGGAACTCGAAGTGCCGCTTCAAGTGCTAGTTAACATTTGAAGGAACCTGTTAAGGCAGGTCAGATGATCGCCACGGTCGATGAAAAACTGTGATGACGCGATGGCTGGTGATCGCACAAGGCAGTTATCAGTATAATGAGCCCTTGTGTACTCGCACGCTCGCCCGGCGAAACATTCCCGGCTGTGCCAGTCAAGTTCAAAACTACTTAACGAAATCGTTCATTAGGGGCGGAAGACAAGATTCAAGGCAGTTAAGAAAAAGAGATTTGGAACCTGTAGACACCGTGACTCCACTCTCCTCCAACTCGTTTGTTAGCGGCTCCATTCAATAGCTTCAGCAGTTGGGCGGAGCTGTTCTATTCGAGCTCTCGGCTAATTTAATCTCTTCATATTACACATCTGAAGGTACATGCAGGTGAGCGAGAGAGTGCGATCCAGTGGGCCCTGAACCTCCAGAAACGCGAGGATCCCGTTGAAGTGTTGTGCGTCGGCTTTACTCTCAAGCCGCCAACTTTAAACGTGAGCGGCCTTGAGCATTCATCCGTTCTTTTTTGGCAAAAAACAACTGGCCCTTGCAACCGTGGGAAACCTCCTCGACGCCGCCTGCTGCACCGTGCAACGACGCCTTTCACGGAATCACAATCTATTGGTCCGAAAGCCTCGGGCAGCATCCGATGCTCACGACGCGCCGACCTTGTCCTCGCTCCTCGCGACTCCTCGCACTGGGGTTACATTTAATTAGCAACGGCTGCTCACTGAGGAATGGGGAAGCGACCCGCCGGCGCCTAACCTAACCGTGCTCCCTCAAAAGCATCGCATGCTCTGCGGAGTGGAGGTCACTGAAATCCAGGCCAGAGTTTTTCGAAACTTCGTTGTCGGGTTCGGGAACGGGATCCATCGTAACACTGGCAAGACGCCGGTGCAGACGTAAACGAAGCGACGGTAGTGACCCCCGTTAGGTGCCTTTAATGTGTGGCGGCGGTAGCTTTCATTTCGGCTGCTGCTAGACCGCACCGCTAGCCGCCAGAAATCACGAAGTCTGCGTTTACGTCAAGTGTCACGCCACTCTTTCCTGTGACGTCATAAGAGTGGCGAGTTTGAATCCGAGGGGGGGGGGGGGGAACTTTTTCAACTTCGAATCCAAATTTGTTTTAAATAAATGCATCTTTCACTCCTGGACAAGCGGAAACAAAGCCATGAAATGGCGAAATATCAGATTTTGCTAACAAAAATAATTGATAGAGGTCTCCTCACTGTCCTTTTAATGTTGCAAAAAGCGAAGGCTATGGTCTGCCGAACACAGGGCACATTTAATTAGTGTGATGACATAAGAAATTTGGGACCTTTTTAAGGTTTCTTGAAGTGTTTAAAAAGTACTCCTCTCTGCAAATAGTTGATATTACAGTAAAACAGGGGTTCACAATATTTATAGCCTCAAGGAACCTCAGCAATTTTCAAAAGGTGCTTAGAAACCTTGTATACCTCGACTTCTCTTCCTTCCTGGCTAACATGCGTAAAAAAAAGAGCGTACATATATACGACTCCTTAAAAAATTCCCATATTCAACCAATAATGACTGACTGTTCAGTAAAAAAGCCAGCCATGAGCAATTACAGTATGATTGAGCAGCTTGCTTACCCTTTAACGCATGTAAGGTGGTATACACATGTACAGGTGCGATGAGAGTAATACGGATCATGCATTGGCATTTAAACTTTTCTGAGGGGTTCCGCACAAATGTGGAAGTTTCTTGGGCTTAACATCAGTATCATCAAGCATGTCAGCATCATTTTCTAACATTTGTATAAAGTATGAGGAGCGTTCTTATAGTTCATAATACTCCCATCAACGAAGACAGATTAATGAAAGAGACTCAGGCGTCGCTGAGTTCAATCTTTCTCTACAATATTCTTCTCACCCAATATGTCACACACTTAGTTTTGCCACCGAAGGGCGAGCTGCCGCAGGCCATCGCTGAATACCCAATTTTGAGAGTTCAGGAAAAGCTACACACGGCTAATCACTTTCTCGTCCAAGAAATGTGTCCGGTACAAAAAACCTTTTATGCACGGGAAGAGGAAGTCACTGGATGCGACGGCGGGTGAATATGGGGAATGGGGCGAAATTCTTTAGCATAAGGAGGCCGCGTGTGTCGCAGTAACCTGTACTGAGTAAGCCAATGCGCTGTCAAGGAGCAGATTGACTTCTTTTGTTGAACTTTCCTGAGAGCTTTGTCTTTATAGCATCCGACAATTTGGCGAGAAGCTTGCAATATTGTCACTCTGTGAATATTTAGTGTTCCTGAGCATATCTGTCAGAAGAGCACTACGGCAGTCCCAGAACACGCTCACACATAACATTTTCTGATTACGGCATAGCCTTGGCCCTTTTTGGCACTTTTGAGTTGACATGCTGCCACTGTTTGCTTTGTGATTTAATTTCTATGTCATTATGGGGCACCCAATACTCATTCATGGCAGTGAGGCAGTCAGAAAATTCATTAGAGTTTATCTAGCCAAAGCTTTAAAATTGTTTCGGCTGATTCTTTACTGAAGTCTTTTATCACTGACATCAGGACTGCGGAACCGAGCACAAGTGGCAGTTTTTGTCATGTGCAAGTTATTGTGAAGGATTCTGTGCACTGGCCTGCACTCACTTTAACCTGCTACACTATCTTTTCGACCGTCATTCACTGGTCAGTAAGCATTGTACTCCGTTTCATACATAGCAGCCCATGCTGCAAAACGTAGCGCGCTTGTTTGCACAATGCTAAATACTTACCCAAAAGGTAGTTCATCGTACAACGAAATTGAACACAGGCATAATTGGTTGCGGTTGTGACAAATCTTAAGTACCATGACTGGCAACCTAGTGCACTTCAATTTACCTCTTGCCACATTTTCGTCCTCTGACTCATCAAGACTTCTGGAACGAAGTATGACATGTGATGGCTTGAAACGTGGCTGATAAGACGAATCGCTCAGACTAAACCCGCACTTGAAAAGTACTTTCTACTCAGTGAAAATTATAGCCAGAGAGCTCAAACACCGAATTCCCCAAAGCTTCGACTGTGTTTGTCAATGGTAGCACTTTTTATATACCGTTCTTCGTATTCGTCTAAAAACTCACTGAGGCACCGAGAAGTAGGAATGAAACGTGTTGAGTGAGTAATAAGTTTATTGAGTGACCCGCTGGGGTAAACACGACGACGACACGTGAGGACGTCGAGATCTTGTCTCTTCTCCGCCTTCAGGGCCTGCTGAATGGCCCAGAGCTAGTCGTTGAGGCTGGAGCATCGTAGTGCAGTAATTTTTTTTAAGAGCACGAAAACTCGATAATCTCCACAGCGTTGATTGCTACGTATAAAACAGCATATATAGACTCCAACTGCGCAGAAATTCGTACTACAGCATCCAGCGATAGTTAATGTCCAAGCTTTTATGACCGCTTTAAAACAATCTTCGCATTTCACAAGTGTCATAACCTGGGGCAGTCTCTCATACACCACCAACAGCTCGAGATGCATCTCCTTGGCATTGTGTCCCTTCAAGTACAGAAAACAGCTGACTGCTCATGCTTGAACTTTTTTGATGGACGCTGCCATTTTTGTTTATATGTCATTGTGGGGTTCCATGGCATTATAAAGAATACTTTTTACATTCCACTAAATTTATGATGCCCATCAAGTACACCTGTTTCATTTTTGATACCGATGATACAAACTGTATGAACGCTCCTCCTACAGATTTATTTATGCTGGGAATGCGTGAGAGGAGTGTGATTGCTGAACCGGGTTATTATGGCCGCAGTACTACAATGGCTACTACAAATCATGACAAATCAAATTTGAATAGATTCATACACACTGCAGCATTTCTGTTGCACACACTGCACACAAGTAGAGAGACTGAGTGTCGTCCAGACATGTGCATTTCTTAAGACACACGGCATCCACGATGATGCATTTCCAGCTGGGCTCTGCCTCCACGAACTCTAATTTTTTCCAGGGGGACACAACTGAACATTGTGTGCGTCACATTTAGTACATCAACGCGCACTTTAAACTGTTCATATACAGCTGAACAATGACCGGAAGGCAAAAAGATTCGAACAATGCGACCAAAAAATCCTTTTGTGAACATACATTTCTTCGGCGGCACTTGTCAAGGCCTGCAGCGCAGAATTCGAATGGCTCAACAACCATTATTTCGAAACACTTTGCCACGTTCACCTTTGCCCCAAAGCAGCAAATGGCCACTTTAGCGAACTTCCTCAGAGCATACCTTCTGACTAGAGATTTGAAGTCAGATTCCAGACTGCACTGCCTTTTTTTCGTTTTACATAGATCGCTGACCATAAGTTCAATAGTACTTGAAGTATGGAAAACATTTCCACAATTTGAAGGTGAGGGCACCGGGTTCTTTTTACATATATGCCTAGAGTACCGTTACAAGCGTTTAAAGAGGAAAAGGTAATAACCCCACAATGGGCCCCAGCTTTTCATGCTTTCAACAAGGCGAATCAAAAGATGTGAGTAATACGCTATATACCTTGTTCCATTCAAGCTCTCATCAATATTCAACATTTTTTCTAGCCGCCGGGGTGGCTCAGTGGTTATGGTGCTCAGCTGCTGACCCCAAAAGACGTGAGTTTGATCTCGGCCGCGGCGGTCGAATTTCTATGGACACGATATTCTAGAGGCCAGTGTACTGTGCGATGTCACTGTACGGTGAAGAACCCCAGGTGGTCGAAATTTCCGTAGCCCTTCACTACAATGTCCCTCATAGCCTGAGTAACTTTATGGATGTTAAATTCTCATAAACAAACCGCAAGCCAACCAACATTTCCTTCTGAATATTCAAGAGTTGTTCTATGTGAACTAATGGGCCAAGGAGACAGTGCATCATTTCGATGAGCCTCAACCAGTGCTTATATGGCTTTTCTGGCATATAATTATTCAGTGCAACTGGAGAATAGAACACCATCCAGTTGTTGCACTCTGACGCTTTCCATTGTTTGATGTCAGACGACAACCTCAGGGGCCTCGATATCTGCCATATAGGTGTTAGACTGCAGCAACCTGCTCCCATCACCAATTTACTGACGCAATCTGAAATGGCGACAACACTGTGACTTCAGCAACAAAAAAGTGTTTCGAAGGAAGCCCAAGCACAGCGCATGCATATGGTCAGCTGCAAATCCTGCTCCAAAAGGAAAAAAACGCAAGCAGCGTCAATACACTTGCATCTTTAACCCGAAAGCTTGCCTGCCGGCTTTCCCTTGCTTCATTTGCATGATCAGTGAAATAATCGTATGTCCTCTGCATGGGCATTGAGTTGGCTAGTGGACATAAGCAGCAAAAGCCCTCTGCCTTAAGTACACTTAGCCAGCGTTCTCGCACCAAGCACATCCTCTGGCCATATTTAATTGGCCCATGTTCATTATTTCAGACATTGTGATGCTGTCTCCTGAACATGGACCAGGGAATGCCTTTGATATATGCACATTTCTACCTGGGTCATGCCATGAGACTCTCTGAGTGGACAAGTGATTCGTTGCCTTCCCTAATGGAATCAAAAAAAGGTGTTCATGACTGGCTTTCTAGATCCTACCCACAAGCCCTCTAAAAGTAGCTTTTTTCATTCAATGCTGTTACGGCAGTTCATTCATCATCACTAGCAGCGGCCATATACAGAAATTGGAACTCTCAGGGACGCACTCTATCAGTATTGAACGTCAGTGCCACGCCACCGGCTGACAATCTGTGGTCGTCCATGCTGTGTAATATCTCCCACTTTATATGAAACTGTAGTCTCATCTATTCTGTGCACTGTAGACTCTAACAGTTCTCGAGGTTGCCTATTCTGGTCCATGACAAGGAAGAAAGGTGACGACTTCAGGAGGCTCTCATGTGTGTGCACCAAATTTTTATTTATTAATTTATTTATATTGCCCCTCTGGGCCAGTGACATTACAGAGTGGGAATGGTGAATATATATACATAAAACGGAGAGAAAATACAGTTGGTTTCATGAGCGTTAAATATTATTTGAATATAAAATTTTAGCTTGTGGCACGCGAAACTTGCTCATAATTTACAATGCCAGCAACTTCGGAAATTCGGAAAGGTGGTTGCACTCACGTGAGGTTCGCGGCAGGAATGACTCCAAGAGGCATTTCTTGTTGCTTCATACAATTCCGACTTTGCGATTCTGATCAATGCGGCGAGATACATAAGTTGACTGTGGAATGAGGTGATTACATAAAGCGGGACGATGATACAGCTTTCAAAACAGAGCGATACGAAACACTTTTTTCGCGATGTCAGCGTTGGGAGGCAGAAATTAGACTTCATAGTTATACTCTCTGTGCGGTTGTAGTTAGCAATGAGGAAACATAGAGTTATTTTGCACCATCTAAAGATCATTAATTAAGTTCTTATGAGCATGTTGCCATGCAGATGTACCATACTCGAGTTTGGATTGTATTAGCGTTTCATAAAGCGAGAATTTAAAATTCGAAGGAACATTCAAAAGGTTGCGACGTAACTAGCCTATCATGCGATTAACATTTTAATTACGTTATCGACATGCAGAGACCAGTTAAGATTAGAAGTAATGTGAACGCCGAGGTATTTATATGACGACACTGATTCCAACGAAATGTTATCGATGTAGTAGTGAGGTGGGGCGAAAGTTTTTGGATACATGTCCGTGGTGCGGGGCAACCCCCACGTTATACCCTATTACGTGGGAATGCGAGGGTAATTTCGCATTCCATAAAGTAAATAACCCAAGTGCGGAACAGTGCGAGGGTCAGCTCAACAGCAGCGAGCTCACAGCCCAACGGGCAATTGTGCAGCACACCTGCGAGGCAGCAAGACTCAGCGGTGCCCTGAAATAGGGGCGCCGACCTTGTGAAGGGGCCAGGTCTCACGACATGAAGACAGCGGCCCACCGCCAATCTCTCTGAGACATAGAGCAATAAAATTTTCCATTCCATTCCATTCTAAATACACGCATGACTTTGCATCTGTTAACATCTAGCTGCATTAACCAATATTTGCACCTGTCCCCTATTGTGTTGAGGTCTCACTCAAGTAATTTATTGTCGTTAGAGTTTGTTATTTCTCTAAAAATGACGCAGTTATCAGGCATTAGGTGAATATGAAAGTTCTCAACAGAGGGGAGATCATTATTGTTAATTAGAAACAGTAGGAGTCCAAGAAGTGAACCTTGTGGAACCCCGGAAGACACCTCGGTAAAACTGGAGATCTAATAGCTAGAAAACCGAAAATACGAGTGATTAAGAAGAAAGCATTGAATGCATTTGAATACGGTACAGTTAATGTTCAGTTGTTTTAGTTCGTGGAGTAAAAGTTTGTGACATACATTGCCGAAAGCCATTAAAAAATCTAAAAATGTACAGTAGGCTAGTGATATGTGTAGAACATGACACAATGCATGTGCAAACAATATTAGCTGTGTTTCACAAGAGTAAGTTTTTTGAAAACCACGTGGCGCTGGCGTGAAAAATGAGTTCGATTTTACTTGCGACAAAGCTCACCTCCCGCCTTCACCTTGCCTATGTATTCTCTGTGTGGAGTGCAGTAGAACTGCTAGCTGTACACTTTTTCACGTGCAACAAAAACTAATGAACACCTACTCCGATGCCAGGTATGCCACTCCTGAGCCCATGTGGGCGCCAATGAGCCGTACCAGACTCTGTGTTGCCTGCTTGAAACATTCATGGCGAAGACTGTGAGCCATGACTATAAGCAATCTTTGTGCTCGCGTTATATTTGACCTTAAAAACAACACTTCATCCTAAAATGAGAAAGAACAGTAAACAACACTTGAAGTGCAGATAGAAAGTGAGGGTGTCCTTTTATACAAGCTCACAAAAGACCCCATTTGTTCAAGCTCGAACCTTTTCTTCCAATGCTGAATAGCACGAGAAGAATTAATAACAACCGCCTTTACTAGGGCATAAATATGTGACATCCCAGCAGACACAAAAAGGAAGTAATGAAAGCTGTAGCAGTAATGCAAAGGGGGAAACTGCTGCTGAGGATCTGGCAACAGCTGATTCTTGAAGGACGGTGGAAAAGTTGCGCTAGAAAATCAAGTCACCGTGTACATGCAATGCCTTATGACCTCGAGCCGTTATGACCGTTGCCTATAAGGTGCTTACTAAGGAAATCGTTTATAGAGTCAGGAGAACCTTAAACTACAATCAACCTAATGATTAGTCAGGCTTTCGTTGACAGAAATGCGCAGAATACAACGAAACCCTATACCGGGTGTCCCAGCTAACTAGAGCTAAGGGTTAAAAAATAAATTTTTAGAGACACGCGAGGGAAACCAGTTGAATATTGGTGACAGCCAATTTGAGCACCACAGACATTTTTTTGTTCCGAGATTAATTAATAGTTTCATTAAGTTTAATTATCTAAATTTTGATTTTAGACAACAAATAGCAATTGAAGAGTTGTAGAGCACTTTATGAAACCCCCATTTCATGAATTACGATAAGGAAACCCTCACATGTGTCTTTTTTCCCAGCTCCAAAGAAAGCCCATGAAATACAAAAAAAAGCCACGTGAATAACGCACTTGCGCGCCAAGATCGTGCTGCTCTCAAGCGTGCTTCGAGCAAACGAAATTACCTGCATCCTTGACTGAACGGCCCCGCACCAGCGGCAGGCCGATATCTTGGCGGCGGCAACTCGCACCGTCCTGTGTGCCACTGGCTGGCACAGGCGAGAGACCACCGCCGACATATCGGCCTGCCGCTGGCGCGAGGCCGTCGAGTCAAGGATGCAGGTGATTTTGTTAACCACGTTTGAGAGCAGCACGATCTTGGCGTGCAAGTGAGTTAGTCACGTGATGTATTTTGTATTTCGAGTGCTTAATTTTCTTTGGAGCTGGAAAAACAAGACACACGTGAGGGTTTCCTTATCGTAAATGATGAAATGGGGGTCTCTGAAGGTGCTCGACAACTCTTCAAATGCAATATGTTGTTTAAAGACAATATTTATTAATTTAGATAACTAAAATTAATTAAACTATTAATTAATCCCGAAACAAAATAATGCCTGTTGTGCGCAAGATGGCTGTCACCAATATGCAACTGGTTTTAGTCGCCTGTCTGTCATAATTTATTTTTAACCTTTGGCTGTAGTTAGTTGGCACACCCGGTATATAGCTTCCATATATTGCAAGATAGCATTTACTCAGTCGAAACTTCAGCCGTTAGGCAGCAACAGCGGAATCAATGCGTAAAAGAGCCGTATGCAAAAATGTTGGAAGATATCTATGACTCTATAGCGACCTCCATAAAGTCAGCAATACAAAACCAATAAGGAAGGGTGTCAGGAAGGGAGACAAAATCTCGCCAAAGGTATTCAGCGGGTGTTTACAGGAGTTCTGGATTGGGAACATTTCTGAATAGAATTAATAGGGAGTAGCTCAGCAATCTGTAACTCACTGATGGCACTGCCTTGCAAACTCGCTCAGGAGGTGAATTTCAAGGCATGATCAGTGACTTAGACCAGCAGAGCTGTATTTAACATTTCGAACATTAGTTTTGTAGAAAAAGTGTCAAACATTGGTACCATTGATTTTGCAACAAGACCTCAAATATGAAGTGTATCCGTCTGTACTGCCATCATTTCAACATAAAAATAAAGGCCCACTAGAACTTATTATTGCGTCGAAGAGAGATAAAGAGGAAGAGCGAAGGCAGGGATAGGTTAACCAGAAGCTTGTTCTGGTTGGCCACCAGGTAAAAATGGCGTCAAGAAGAATAGTGAGGCAATTGACTGAAGAAAAAGTTTATTCCAAACTTTTTTCGCCGCCATAACGCACTATATCAAACTGTACACCTGCACGTATAAAATGAACAAGACCACAGAGAAAGACAGCGGCACTATAAATGGTTTGTTTTATAGTTGGATTGTTTTCAGCACGCACCAATACGGTGCTGTTTGTAACAAAAGTCTCCATAACGCGCAGAAAACGATCCAGCAGCATAGAAGCCACTTTTTCCAACTACTACCTCATTGAACTGCCGCAAATACGAGCAAGTAAGCCCATCTTCAAATTCTCGCGTTCTGGTCTCAGGTGAACGGCAAAGATCTATGCGCTCGTGCTGCCACTGGCGCGCCCTGTTGACTTTCGTCCCCTATAATGAATAAAAACAACGTATTTATAACGAGCACTATGTTATTACGAACGAGGAGAGATACCGTCATAATTTGTACTGGGGTTGTGGCACTGCGTCTTATATAAAACGAACAACCATGGCCACACCATTTGATTACAATGGATGAGGAGACACCGTAAGCTGAAAACCCGCGGTCGAAGAACAGGCGATTATTGCCAACGGTCTGGCAGAAGCGTTTATCCCAGCTCCCGATTTATAGATGGACGGACGGACAGACGGAAAGCCGGATGGATAGATGGACAGATAGAAAAATGGGCGAAGGGAGGCACGGACGGACGGGCAGGCGGACGAATGAACGGAGGGAAAGACGGACGGATCCCTTAAAATAGTGAGGTGGCTTACGCCTGCCTAGCCATGACTCGTGAAACTTAAGTCTTGTCTTGATTTTTAGCCAGCCATCAGGTAACCTTCGCTTGGTTATTTCCTGACCTTGCTGTCCTTAAACCCAAATGCTTTGAATAAATTAGCCCCGCTGGTTTGAACTGTAGGGTGAAGCCTTTTACACAGAAGTATCAAGTGTTCAGACGTTTCTTCCTCCTCCCCACGCGTGCCGTATAACGTGTCTATATCGTGGTACCTGGCTCAATATATCTTAGACCGCAATACTTCGGTGCTGGCCTCGAACAATAAAGAAGGTTTCGACCCCTCCCCCCCCCAAAAAAAACAGCATTCGACCTCCTAGAAGGTTTGAGGGCACTTAACTAGAACGCTGATTACTATAAGTAGTAACAGTGCGACAGCATAACACCCTCATGAGCATGTCGGCCACCCTCATGTAGCGCATTCCTCCACCCGCGTTAGAGCTTTCTTCTTCAACAGTAGCCATCTTCTGGGTTCTCCCCATCCAGTCAGCAGTCAACTGTAAACGCTGACTATGCTGGAGAGGTCACAAAGCAGTTTGACAAAGTCTCATTAGAATAAACAGAGGGCACAATAACTTTTCAAAGCAATAAGGGCCACTATTGGCTGACTGTAGTAGAGTAAGTTCATTTACGAGGAAATTCGGATACAATGAACGCAATCTGTGACGGCCAGGTTTGTTATAAATGGGCTCGACTGTATGCATTGTACATGTAGAATAAAGTAGTTTTTGAATTTATTGCATGACAATGGTTGGCCACAAGGAAGCAGCGAAAGCCAAAGAAAGCGCTTCTGTTCTTGTGTGCACTGAAAAAGCAGTGAAAAGGGGCAGAGAAAAATAATATACACTGGGTGTGCCAACTATAATCAATGAGTTGGCCTCAAGACCTTTCTGGGACAGCTCAAGACAGCTGTCTCCCTAGGTAAGTCCTGTAGCCATCTCAATGAAAGTAGCTTCAACAAAGAAATCAAGCGGTTAGAATATGCAGGCTACCCCAGAAGACTGCTTGCTAGTACCCCTGAAGCTGTCCTCATGCATATATTGAGAGAATCACGTAAATACTGCACGAAGATCAGTGAAGATCAAGCTAGCCGTCATCCCTCACAACGATAAGGCCTAGCACAACATTAGGATTGCTGAGCAGGATGAAATAAAAGTTGGATTCTCCGGTTTTTTTTTATGGTGGGTGGACGCCATATTCACCGTTCTTTTTAAGCCTTCAACACCTTCCAGGTGGCACCTATAAAGATCTTCCTGGTCAACCTTGCTTGAAACACGCTCGTTAAACGGAAGTAGGTCGTTGAGCAGGCACAGAAGGCCATAACTGCACCTTGGACCCTTGCTAAGTGTGCTTGAAACTTCTTCAGGTAACGCCGGAATTCCCAGGTCGATCGGCCGGTCGTACTGTCGGTAGGTCGATTGGTTGGTTTATAGCGATATATAAAGATTCATGCTGAGGCGTCGCTATGCCGCATGCAGTCCAACTATTCCCGTAAGTATGGCACAAGCAAGACGTCAGGCAGCAAACACTCTTATCTTTTCTACTGCTGTGGTTTTAATAAAAACCTACATCGGGAAAGCATGCTCCGCTCATTTTTGCCCTTTTCCGTAGCATCGTAATATCTGTTCATAATCCCCTTCCAATTTGAAAATGAGGTGGTCACCTTCCCTCAATAGTCCCTTCGCTGCGTCCCGCAGATCTGTCACTGCCACAGCTTTATATTCAGGCATATCTCCTCTCACCCATGATTTATGGTAGGCGAAAAATCCGCCAAACGCCACTTTGGCCGAGAAGGAACATTTCTAGAAGATGGAGAAACATTAGATAGTTTACTTACGCGTTTAATATATATGAGGAAGATCATAGGGAAAAAGTACGACAAGGCAATGAAACACGCGAAAAATAATGACTAAGAATAAGCGTTCTTTTTGTCGTGTTATCCTTTCGTCCTACTGCCTTCCTTATAGCGCTAACTCTACCTTTAATGAAAGAGTCACCAACTAGCCGAGCATCAAGTTATACTGATACAGTGTTTCTATTACGTTGCATCCGCCATCGAGCTCACCGATTAACGTCTGGCGCACTTCCGCGCGCAATAATTTTTATCATAACGCTGTGACGTCGTGATAACCGCTGCTCCTTTCAGTGTTAGGCACGCGCCCCTACGGAATCTGCGTGTAAGTGGGCACTGTGAAGTTCTGGATTAGAGGGGCTGCCACTGGCTAATTTTTCTGTTGTATCTCTTCATGCACCAACATACGAACATGCTTTGCGACACGCTATACTTCCAGCCACCTTTGAAGTGCATGAAAAATAATAGGTGTTAATGTAATGTCAGTAAGAACCCTATGTATATTTAGGTGATCTAGTGCCGATAGACATGACCGGATGAAAAACGGTGGGGTGGGGACACTGACAGAAAATTTCTCGTCTCATGCAAGCAAGGCGCAGCGTATGATTTTTGGACAAATCACAAAATCTCCTAAAATCGTCTGCCTGAGCTAAACGAGCAGCCTCGTCAATGAGGGTTCAAGCATTCATGCGCTTTCCCGTACAACCTAGCCACCATATTGGACGTGTCGACCAGTGGCCATGGTAAACGCTAAGGCTTGCATATGCTCGTGAAGTACTCACTATCATCGTCGAATCAGTATGGTAGTACGTGTTCTTCCCATCCAGTCGACCAAGCGTTCTTGTGATACTGTCTGCGTTCAGGAGATTTAATTCGACGGTTGTTACTTCTTCCGAGCTCGTCTGTCCGACCATGGGCACGCTGACTTTAACCAGTAAGTCGAACGGGCCATCCAAGCCTTTGGTGATTTTCCAAACAAATATTTTTTCGCAATGTTTCGCGTTCTCTTGACGCCTATGTGTGGTGTGCTGGTGATGCAAGCTGTTGTCACATTTTATTTCCGCTACAGTCCCTTTTATTGGGCGCCTGAAAAACGGTAAATCAACCGGATGTCTGTTATTGTTAGCGATTGTCAATATTAGTCTTTGAAAATTATTTAACCGGCTAACTACTTAACCCAATTTACTTCTTTTCTCATGCCCACCAACACAGGTATTATTGTGCCGTAGATTCCTCTTTCATACATAAAAAAGTATATCTCAAAAGTGTAGCTAAACTTCACTAAGGCGTGGTATAGGCACGCACAGGATTTTCCGACAGCTGTCTTTTCATTACACTGCGACTAGTCAGTTGCAATCGTTACATTTCTAAGGTGGCTATTGCAACGTTTCTCCAAACAACCATTCAGAATACAGCGCGTGTAAAGTTTAACATTGTTCGGGAAAATATATTGAAATAAAAATATGAACAAAGGTCACACTGCTGCCTCGAAAGGAGATAATAAAATATATGACATTTAGAGGACCATGTAGGGTATGCCCAGACAACCCGCGCCATATGAAAACAAGGCCAATCGATGCCAAGAAACTAGCAGGGCTGCAAACAATTCATCTTGAGAAAACGAAGCAGCAATAAAAAACGGGGACGAAAGAGACACACATACGACAGGACGAATGCTGCTTATGTGTGTCTCTTTCGTCCCCGTTTTTTCGTGCTACTTCGTTTTCTCAAGATGAATCATTACCAACTGCCCCAAACTTCGGGGATTTTGAAAACAATTGGTAGACTGTGAGGGGTTAAACCATTTTTCATAAAAATTCAGCAATAGTCGCAAAGTCAGGAACGGAAGCCCGGATAAAAAGACGGCATTCAGGATTCAAGGTACTGCACGTTATTTCCGCAAATGCAAGGAGCCCAAACTACAAGGAAATACACTTTCGACACAAAAACAGCAAGGGTATATGCTAAGAACACAGATACGAATTATTACCACAGAACATTATTCAAATCAATCAAAGGCGATCTCTCCGCAGTCCGGACCGAATAGTACGCAACTTACGCCGCACACCCACGGTAGGAGTCACCTTATTCGTGACCAGGTAAATGTGTGGACTTAAGTTAACTTGTCCTAAATGATGGCGACACTTCAATCCGTATTTATCGCCTTCTTTACCGCTTAATCTCAGGAAAATCATTGAGTGAGATTCGTCTAGGCAATTCTTTTTGTTGAGAATTGTACTCGGAATGAGTGTTTTCTCTACAGAAGAAAAAAAATGAAACGAAGCTGTAACGCAAGGATGAGTATATAAGCATTTGTATTCATATACCTAAACACCTACGCCCTACTGGTAAAAAAAGCCGCCAAACGTGGAATCATGGCTATTTCATCGGTGCTTGCAAATACATTCTTCTTGTCCTCTCAAAAAAACTCGCAACTGGTGTGTGCACTTGCTTTAAAACATGCTGCCTTTTTAGTACAGCAAATTTTTGTTAACTTGTAACTGCAGGTGTATGAGGGCGACAAAAGAAGAGGGAAACCGCTTCTTAGTCTCTCTACTAATAAAATAAGTAAGAGCTTTTGACGTCTCATCCTCGAAAGTAGCGTATCGTCCTATCTTGCTGAATGGCGTGGCAAACAATAGATACCACCGAACATATACTTACTGGTCACCATAATAGTGGTTATCAGTCCAGTACTGGTAACTTGCAGTGAATCCCCAGGTGTCAATAACTCCTCGATAAGAAGAGTTCAGCTTCAGTATATAGTCCTCAGCTTCCTTAGTTAGATTCACCCGTGTGCTCGTGCCTGACCCAAATTGGGAGAAAAGGTAATGATGCAGTGCAAAGCATGTGTCATCTTTTATTTATTTTTAATTTGCGTACATTCTTCCTGTGGCAGTAAGTTCTATTTCCCAGCCCTTTTCTTGTCGAGGGAGATGAATACAAGTCGATATCTTTGCCCGAATCGCCACTTCAGCAATCTTTCTACCACTTCGGTGTATGGACATTCTGGAAAGGTTGAATTGACTGAGCCAG